>JAODAL010051260.1:0-26793 GCA_025379985.1 Phyllomedusa bahiana
TTGTCCACTCTGTGGCCTAATATGTTTTGCCCCCTCCAAATGTCTTTGTGCCCTGCCTGACCTCTTGCTGCGCCATGACCTCCCCCCTGTGTGATTGGCCACCTGGGCCTAATACTTTTTTGCCCCTCCGAAGTCATTGTGCCACCCCTGACCTCATGCTGCGTGGCTGCCGCCGTACCCCCACACTCTATCATAATTTTGCCCCCTACTTCAGCTTGTTTTTTTCCAGTTCGCTAGCATGACTTTATCAGGCTACTTTTCCCGCTTGATTTTTTGGGTCTTTTTCCCCTTTAATCCCCAGGGAATTTTTTAAGTGAAGCGATTCAAGAGCGGCGGCAGTATGTGCGTTCATACTAAAACACAACATTGTATGAAAACCCAAACAAGCCCCTCTGATTTTTAAGCATGGCACAATTTCACACCCCCCTGCAGGTCTGGGCACCCGGAAATAGCTTTTTTTTAAATTTGATTGTGCCGAAGAAATTCCCGGGCCCAAAACAAATTTTGTGGGAAAATTCGGCGAAGTGAGAACCAAATTTTTTTGAGAAATTCGGCCATCTCTATTCACCACTGTATGGTCACTGTATGACAGTAATATAGGTTGTAGTATCATGGATTGTATTCAGTAATGGCATTGTGTATTATTTAGTAACTAGGGTGGGGTGATTTGAGGTCATGGTGTTTGGTATTATTCAGTCACTATGGGGCATGGTTTTAGGATTATTGGTCACTATGGCTGGTAATTTGTGGTGGTGTGTTTTTCATGGGGGGTGGTTTTATTCAGCCTAGTGGTTGGGATATGGGGTCATGGTAAAGTGATATTAAAAGTACAGGGTGGTTGAATGGATATGTGTTGTGGAAATATTCATTCACTAGTGGTGTGAATGGGTATGGGTGGGGGTATTATTCGGTCACTTGGGGCTGGTGTAGCGGTCTTGTAGGGAAATGGTACAAAGCCCCGGGGTTTGGGGGGGGTTTGGGGACAGCGTTTTAAAATTGGGAACTGTACGATTATTATTTTGTCCCTTTTATATTTTGCAATTGTGTTAAACTTTTTGTATTTTTGTTTGGTTTTATGGTGAAACACTGTGGTGCATTATTTTAATGATTGGGGGAACAAGTGTATGATAGTGGTTTTTTATGGGTGGGGGGAGCGGATTGTATGTGTGTTATATGGTGAAGGGACCAAATATATTTTATGTGGTTATAGGATGGGGGAAGGGAGCAGAGTGTAATTATTTTGTGTTTTTTTTTTATATGGGATATATGGATGAGAGGAGGTTTTTATTTGTTTAATTGGTGGGGGAAAAGATGTATTATATGGTGTTATAGGGTTTTTGGGGGAAAAAGTATATATTTTTACTGCCACCTCCCCCTTTTGGGGGGTGGGGTCCCACAAGGGAGTGGTCCGTTCCCCCCCGCTACCCCGACAGAGTTTGGGGAACCCCCGCTGCCCCAGCCAGCGGGGGTCCTTTTTAAAAGACAGGCGCCGGCACCGGCGGGGGGGCCCCCCCCCTAAAGGCGGGGGAACGGCCCCCGCGGCCACTGCCTTCCCCCCCAGTTCCTGACCTCGTGTGCCCGCCGCATAGGCCCGTCAGCAGCTGCAAGGGCCTTGCAGCTGCCGTACAAGGAGGAGGAGGGGGGGTCGTTTTCCCCCCCTGCTTTTTCCCCCGTATGTACAGCGGTGGTTGGCGTTACTTTCGGATTAGGTCACAGGGGGTGTAACGGATTTCTCCCCTCCCCGTGCAAAGTGAGGAGATTCCCCGGGAGCCGGAAAAGCTGCAGGGAGCCGGTGAGGTGGGCAGTTTTTTTTTTTTTTTAGTATTAGGGGCATTACCTGGGTACAAGGGGCACTACCTGGTACAAGGGGGAAAACCTGGCTACAAAAGGGGGAAATACCGGCTACAAAGGGGGCACTACCTGGTAAAAAGAGGGCATTTCCTGGCTACAAAGGGGGGGCCAAACCCGGTTTCAAGAGGGCACTACCCGGCTACAAAGGGGGGGGCACCTGGGTACACGGGGGGATACCGGCACAAGGGGGGGCCCCCCCCCGGCTTTTTAAAAAACTCACTCCTGGTTTTTAAAAGGGGGCACGCCCCGGCTACAAGGGGGGACTACCCCGGCTTAAGGGGTCTACTACCTGGTATTAGAGGTTCCCCTTTCCCGGCCCATTAGGGGGTCCTACAAATATTTGGGTCATAACTGATATTTGGGGGCCCCCCCCCCCCTATGAAATATAAGGGGGTTCCCCCGGGGTAAGGGGCATTACCTGGCTATTTGGGACTACCCCGGCATAAAGGGGGTTTCTACCTGGCCCATAAGGGGGCCCATGGCTTTGAGGGGCATCTACCTGGCTTTTTTTTCAGGCTGTTAAAGATTTAGGGGAGTGGGTGTGGGTTTTTCTAAGGGGGGGGTGGTGCAAACCAACCCAAAATTTGGGGGGTCATGCAATTAAATTTTTCTTTGGTGTGCTACCCCGGCCCGCCCCTTACAAACTCCCCCTTTTTTTACTTTAAAGGGGCAAGTTTTGGTATATTATTGTGGGGTTATATGGGGGGGTTAGCGAGTGAAATTTTATATGTGTTTTGGGTGGGGGGGGGCAGGTGTTTATAAGTGTGTTTTTAAAGGGGGGGGGGAAACAGAGTTTATTAATTTTGTATGTGGGGGGGGGGGTGCAGAGTGGGATGATATGTGTTATATGGGTGGGGGGGAGTGAATTTAAAATTGCTCAGATCCTTCGGGATCGGGGCCCTTTTCCCGTTTCCCCCTTTCAAATTTTTCCCCCAGCTCAAGGGGGGTTTAAGCAAAAGAAGAGTACAGGGCAACCAAACACAGCATAGGGGGTGTCCCATCATGGGGGGTTGAGCTAAATATCAGGGAACCAATTACAGCAAAGGAGGCGTGGCCCAACCCCATGGCTGCAATTTTAGGTGTGGAACACACAGATTAGCTCATAGCTGCGATACTAAATGATTTAGGTAATACAACCCAATTGCAAAAATGCTTATTTTTACTGTCCCCATCATTACAGATATGATCTTTGTAGCGAGAAAACCCCTTTAACTCTTTACATAATGCAAGAATAAAACAAAGTAAGCCATTGATGTACACTGTTGTTACTGCAAAAATCAAACTCTCAGACACAAAGTATAGCAACACACAACACTAAAACCTGTACAAACATTGGAAATGCATTACTACTTGTTATTTATACATGCATAAAATTAAAGGTATTTAGTGCACAGTTAAAGTAATCTTATCAGGTGGGTCCCTAACTCTATTGACTCTTTGTGGGGCCAAAGAAAACATGTGTTATAGGCAAAAGGCTCCATTAGAGTTAGGGATCTCCCTGATAAGGTTGCATTGAAACTGTAGGTGGCCATACAAAATTTGGTCAAACTGCACACTAACAAACATATTTTAAGCATGTTTAAAGAATAACAGTAATGCATATTAAATGTTCCACTAGTCTAATTTTTGTATGTTTTTTTGTTCCTGCTGTGTGCTGCTGTACTTTGTTTTTGAGAGTTTAACAGTCTTTTACAGCATATAGACATTACAGAGGTGGGTCTCTTACTCAGAACCACCTTCTATCTAGCTGGGAAGGAGAACCGCTACTTAAAGGGGTTTGTCTCACTACATCAGTTCATCTGACCTCAGTCCTGTTTTCTTGGTTTCATTTTGAATTCAGGGGCATGTTTACTGCTTCTACTAGGCTGCAGTAGAAGCCAGGGTCTGTAGCTATAGCGACCAGTGCTGGCAGCCTATCAGTAGAGATTGAACAGGTCTGTAGCTATAATGACATGAGTAGCTGATGCAGCCCATACAAGAGGGTATATCTCAGAATAGGTAGGACACTGTTAATGGATACATATTGCAAAGGGACTTGTTTTTCCAGATCTTTAACATAAAAAGCAATCCTTGTAGTGAGACCCCCTTTAAGAACAGTCCTCACTTTGGCAAATCTATTTTATGGCTGGTGATTCTAAAATCACACCAGCAGCGAACAGCTGGATAGTTTCCACCTAGCCAGTAACCCACAGAATCAAACATTACTAAAAGCAGAAGGTTGTTACCAGTAATAATTTTACAACAGCAATATTTTTTCTCTATAAGATAAAATAGCATGTGTGGAAATTACTCGTGTGTACAGTCCTTCTTTTCCTTAGGATCATATGCAGCATCAGTCCCCTATAATTCAACCCTCATCTTGTCAGCCTCTTAATGTTGTGCCCCAGTATTTTGGAGTCTAGTTGTTTATTTGTGAATTGTTCTGTGACTTGTAGTTCCATTGTGAGAAACTGTGGTCATTATTTTCTATATTTATTTTAGTTAAAATAAAAAACACTCCTCACCGCTCTCCTGCAGTCCCCCATGGCTTCTTTGCTGGTTTCTGGCTTAAAGTTTGAGGAAATGGACAGATAATAGTGAGGAATGTCACCAGTTTTGCCTGATTTGTTTTCTTACATTATAGTGCCATAAAATTTTAGATGTCATACCAGTGTATGGAGCATCTCCGACTGTCGCTTCCT
Source organism: Phyllomedusa bahiana (assembly GCA_025379985.1). Taxonomy (NCBI): domain Eukaryota; kingdom Metazoa; phylum Chordata; class Amphibia; order Anura; family Hylidae; genus Phyllomedusa; species Phyllomedusa bahiana. The sequence continues at coordinate 4,533 of JAODAL010051260.1, forward strand.
CAATATTTCCACTGCAGGGAAGCATTATTCTAAGAGTTATGATATTAGTCTACCACCTAGATCGAGATTAAAGATAGGATATCAGGGCTTAATATCGCTATTCATCCCTGACATCATCTGTGAGTCACAAGGCATTATGGGAAAGGGGCTGAGAAGCCCACAGCGCCCTCTGTTGGTTTTAACAAATCCTCAATTTGCTTTTGACCCACCGAGTCTTGAGAAAGCAAAAGGATTTTTTTAGCCAACCCAGTATCTTCATCTAAGACAACCCAGTTTAGGGATTTTTGTACCTCTTCAGTGCAGAGCAGAGAAGATACTGGCTGGCTGTGTGGGAGGCATCGGGTAGCTCAGGAAGGGAAGATCTCTCCTTAGGGAGAGCACCGAATGAAGGCTTGTAGAGTTTTTGTTTTGCCTTTTCGCCCTCTACTTAGCATCTGCATATCACAAGGCATTATGGGAAAGGGGCTGAGAAGCCCACAGCGCCCTCTGTTGGTTTAACAAATCCTCATTTGCTTTTGACCCACCGAGTCTTGAGAAAGAAAAAAGGGATTTTTTAGCCAAGCCAATATCTCTCATCTACAGACAACGCTGTTTCGGGATTTTGTCCCTCTTCAGTGCAGAGCAGAGAAGATATGGCTGGCTGTGTGGGAGGCATCGGGTAGCTCAGAAAGGGAAGATCTCTCCTTAGGGAGAGCACGAACGAACGGCTTGTAGAGTTTTGTTTTGCCTTTTTCGCCCTCTACTTAGCATCTGCATATCACAAGGCATTATGAGAAAGGGGCTGAGAAGCCCACAGCGCCCTCTGTTGGTTGTAACAAATCCTCAATTTGCTTTTGACCCACCGAGTCTTTGAAAAAGCAAACTTCCCTTCCTGAGCTACCCGTTTGCCTCCACACAGCCAGCCAGTATCTTCTTGCTCTGCAAATGAAGGGGGGACAAAATCCCGAAACAGCGTTGTCTGTAGATGAGAAAATACTGGCTTGGCTAAAAATTACATTTTTCTTTCTCAAGACTCGGTGGGTTCAAAAGCAAATTGAGGATTTGTTACAACCAACAGAGGGGGCTGTGGGCTTCTCAGCCCCTTTCCCATAATGCCTTGTGATATGCAGATGCTAAGTAGAGGGCGAAAAGGCAAAATAAAAACTCTACAAGCCGTTCGTTCGGTGCTCTCCCTAAGGAGAGATCTTCCCTTCCTGATCATCTGTGAGTGTCACACCGGACACTTGTGTTACACAGGCTTGACAAGCAATGCATTTTTACCAGATGCAAGTGGCAAATCATACTCCGTGTGAAGCCATGCTGCCAAAGTGATACTTATTTTTTTTTTATACCCAGCATAAAAAAGTGGCAGCACTGGTGCAGAAAAAATATATCCCCGTTGCCATTACAGTATGATAATGAGTGTTATTCATTATCCGTTGTTATGTTATGGCTGACTGGTATATTATACAGTACATTATATAAGTATAATACATTGATCACCAATAAGGTTAAAACCATTGACAAGTCGTATGAAAAATAGTAATTAACTCATAACACTAGCACCTGTTGGAGGGGGAGTATATTAAGCAGCAAATGATCAGTGAGCTCCTGAAGTTGACATGTCGGAAGCAAGAAAAATGGGCAAGAGTAAGGATCTGAATGACTTGACAACAGCTAAATTGTGAGGACAAAACTGTTCAAAGAATCTTCATGCTATGATGAGCGATTATGTTAATTATCGTTATCTTTCGATAGCCCGATTTTGGAAATTTATGCGACGTTTTTCGATACCCGTAATAATTATGCCGTCCCCTTTAAAAATCGATGGAAACATGTAAGATCGTGATTTGCGCCTTTTTTTTGGGGGGGAAAACTTACATCAATGTGCAAAGCCCTGAGGATGTAGGATCCCTTATTTTACACTTACAGCAGTACATATACAAAAAATGTTTTTAAAAGAAGAATAAAATTAAAGCAAAAATGTGCTTGGGTCCCAGGTCCAAAACACCTGTGGCTGTGTTTTTCTTAAAAAGGAAATACATACAAGGTGAAAAAGAAAACAAACATTTTTTAAAAAAGAAAAAAAAAAAAAACATCTTCCCCCAATTTCTGTAATATTGTAAATTTGTATCCAGCGGGGCAAATTGTATACATCTGTAAAATAAACCCCACATCTGTATCAAAAATCTTTTTCCCCCACTGTTACATCTTGTACCACATCTGTGCAACATCTGTTTTCACATCTGTACAAATGTGCATTCCCTTATTTGGGATGTTCAATTAGTGAAATTTTTCAAGGTTTTGTAATATTTTTGTAGAGATTTTTGTTCTTTGGTCAAATATTTATATATTTTTTAATAATATAATTTTTATATATTTTTATATATAATTATATAAATAATATAAAATAATTTGGCTTAATCTAAGGGAAAAAATCCTAAATTTTGCTTTTATGTTTGTATGTTGTTTAATTAATTCTTATTTAATTGATAAATGTATTGTTTTTTATATTCTGTGTAAGTATGTGCCAGGCGAAATCCGAGCGTATTTACATTTCCAATCGCGCCACACTTGTGACGCGTATTGGCAATGAAATACGTCGGATTTTACCTGGCACATACATTACACAGAGTATGAAAATACAATACATTTACAATTAAATGAAGAATTTAATAAACAACAATAAAACTATAAAACTCTTTTGGTTTTTCTCCTATCATTAAAGCCAAAATAATATATTATATAATTTTAAAATATATATATTTTTATTATATTAATTAATATTTTAAATATATATAATTTTTTATAATAATTTTTAAAAAAAAACACAAAAATTTTTATAATATATAAATATTAATTTGATCCAAAACAAAAATCTCTTCAAATGTATTACAAAGTCCTTGAAAATTAACTAATTGACTAAATAGGGGAATGCGATGTTGTACAGTGTTTCACGAGTGATAAGAGTTGCACAGTGTGTACAGATGTGGTACAGGTGTTGACAGTGTGGTACAGATGTTTTTTTTTTGTTTTTTTGTGTAAAAAAATGTATTTGTTCTTTTTTACCTTTTATTGTATTTCCTTTCAGCAGAGCCCGCACAGCCAGGTGTTTCTGGGGCCTGTTGGGACTCCAAGCAGGTTTCTTTTTCCCCGGGGGTTTTTCTAGCGTTTTACATGGTTTTACGTCCAATTCATCCCGATTGCCATCGGAAAATCCTTGTAAGCTAATTACATTATTTTTAGAACTTTTTTGTGTTTTGGGAGTAAATAGGATGTAAATAGTCCAGAACTAAGCCCCGTGCAAAAGACTGGCAAAATGAAAAAGGGTAGGTGAAAATGGGCCCCATTTTAATAATATGCGAGTTTTTTTAAACCCTAATTATCGCGTGACGGGATTTTCGTAAACAAAAAAAAACCCGCAGTTTCAACTTTTTCGATAAAAATGCCCCAAAACTATTCATACCAGGCCACTATCTATGGCTATCTATACCAAAATCCACCCCCATTGACTTCCCCCCACCAAAAAAGACACGAGACAGGGTTTGGATAAATTGGCCACGCGCTTTTTATTAACAAAAAAGTAACAGAAAACTTGCAAAACAATGGTATTGAAAACCCCCAAATCCCCTTTTTTTTTTTATCCTTCCACAAAAGCCTATCTACCTACCTAACAAAATTGGGGGAGGTCCCTTTGGGCTATGATTTCCCCAAACCCAACCCTGGTCTGGGAAAACTCCTCTTCTCTCTCACCATTGCCCCCCGCTGTAAACCCCCGGTTTTGGGCACCCCAAAAACCCCCACTGGCAGATAAAAACCCTTCTTTCGGGTCCCAAGGACCCCTTTCCCTGTGGAGCCCCAACCTTTGCCAGGGCCCGGTCCCCTAAACCACTGGGAGGGCCCAAACGGAGCCTACTCCCCCATAATTTTTTCCCCCCCTCCAAGGGCCCCCCAAAACCCCCCACCCTGGCCAAAAACTACTCCTTTTCCGTGGGGTTTACCTTTCCCTTTCCCAAACCCCCCCCCCCCAAACCAAAAAAGGGGGGGGGGGGTGGGACAGATTTTTAAAAATCCTAACTGCCTGGGCCCGGGGGTGCGGCGCGGGACTCGGCCCTTTTATGCCGGCCCCCCTTCCGACCTCCCTTGCGCGTTTTGCCCCCGCCCCCTTAACTTTTCAGGCGCGGCGGGGGGAACGGGCCCCTTTTACATGGGGCCCCCTTTCCCCCCACCTGCCGCGGCTAAGCCCCCCCACTGACCTCGCCCCACTGCGGGTGCTTTCGGGTCAGGGTGGGGCCTACCTCTTAGGGCCCTGCGCCCCCGGCGTGGGCCCCCGGCCTAAATAGCGGGTTTTTGGGGGGTTTTTTTTCCCAAATTTTTCCTGTGGTTAAAAATTTTATTTAAAATACCCCCAAGAAAGGGGAAAAACTGGGAAACCCGGGGTTTATTGATGTTTTAAGGAGAGAAAAGGTTTAGCCCTTTTTTCCGCCCCGGGAAAGCTACTTTTAACAAAAATTTTTCTAAAAAAAATCATTACTGGGTGTGATAGAAAGGTGTAAAACAAAAAATACATTGCATTGTTCCTGCACATGGTGCTGTGTACCTGCACACCAGTCAAACTGACAAAAGCATCTACAATAAGCACAAAAGCTTCAGAACTGGCCTTGGACAATGGGGGGTAGGGGACCGGGTTTTTTTTAAAAAAAGGGAATTTTTCCCTATCAACTCATGGGGATCGGTGACACCCATTTTTTTTTTATTTTACCGGGTAAAGAGAAGAACCATTTGAAACATGGGAAGAAAAAAAGCCATTGGAAAATTGTATTCTTTGGGCATGTTATGCGGGAACCCTTTGGGATCCTGATATTAAACTTATTATTTTTTATTTTTATTTATTTTTAAAGCCCCCTTTTTTTCCAGAGCGCTTTTTTCTTTCGGGGTTTCCCATACAAAACATGGGGGGGTAAAAACAAGAAACAAAGGTGAAAAATTAAAAAACAAACAACTGGTACAGAAGGAGAGGGGTTTCCCCCCCCGGTGAGGGCTTACACTCAAAAAAGGGAAAATGGGAAGAGACAGATGGGTTTAAAGGGGAGACATGGTTTTGGAAAAATTTTAGTGACAGCAAAGGGGTTATTGTTTAATTTTTAGGGAAACCTGAAGAGATTGGGGGTTTTTAGGTTTCTTTTGAGGCCCGGGGAGAGTGGGGGGGGGTTGAGGGGTTTGGGGGAAATGAGTTCCAGATATGGGGGGAAAACACGGGGGAAGTCTTTGGAGATGGGTTTTGTGGGGGAGTTGACACGGGGAGACAGAGAAAAAAGGGCCTGTGGGGCGGAGATTGCGTTTTAGGGGGGGGAAAAATCGGAGTTTTAAGGGAGTTTTATATTGGGGGGAATGGGTTTTGTAGGCCCTTTTTAGGTCAAGGTTACTAACTTAACTGGATTCGTGGGCAATGAGAAGCCAGGAAAAGGGGTTGGGAAAAAGGGGGAGGGAAGGAAATATCGAGGAGAAGGTTGAAAACAGAGGGAAAAGCAGGGTTTAAGGGGGAAATTTAGGGGGGCAAGGGGGGCTAGCTGGGAGGCCAAAAAAAAAGGATGGTTTCAATAGTCTAGGCGTGGGGATGAAAGAAAGGGGATTTTTGTGCTTTTTGAAGTTAAGGAATGAGCGGGGTTTCGGGGGGATATTTTTTCAGGGGGAGGCCCGGGAAAGGGAGAGGGAGGGTTTTGGTGTGCGGTTTGAAGGGCAGATTTGGATTCAAGGGGGTTTTCCCCAAAGGGGAAACGGACTTGTGGGGCTGGTGAGGGGAGTTTTAGCCATTGACTGTGATAGAGAGATCAGTGGGAGGGATGAAGTGGAACGGTGGAAAGATGATGAATTCAGTTTTCTCCACGTTTAGCTTCAAGAGACGTGAGGAGAAGAAGGAGGATATGGACCAAGACAGACAGGGATCCGGGAGAGTAGAGAGGTAATATCTGGGACGGATATGTAGAGTTGGGTATCATCAGCATACAGATGGTGTTGAAAGCCATGCGATTCTATTAGTTGACCCAGACCAAAGAGTTTTAGATAAAAAAGAGTATGGGCCCAGGGACGGGACCCCTGGGGGACACCAACAGAGAGTGGGCAAGGGAAGGAGGTGGTGAGTGAGTGAGAGACGCTGAAAGGGCCAGGAAAGGGCCAAGTCCGTGATGCCGAGGGAGGAGAGGATTTGTATAACATTACTTACCTAAACATTTTTTGCAGACCATCTTCACCCCTTCATGGCAATGGCATTCCCCAATGCAGATCATTTGGAAAAATATGTCCATTTTCTAAAAGCCCCAAGGATCATCTGCTAACATCTTTGTTGTAGATATAGAAGGACAACTCCAGAGGTCTTGTAGAGTCCATTTTTTAATGGTTAAGAATTTTGGCAGCATGTGGAGGACCTACACAATTTCACAGTTTAATCTGCCATCTGAATGGCAGAGAAACAGAATCTAGGCCCTCCTAAGAAAAACAAAAAAAGGAGCAACCCTCCACTAGGGCAGCAATGTCTTATTACAGTCCTGTTATAAATAGTTAATAAGACAGGCTTATCTTCATTGGTTATGCTATTAGGAGCAACACTACTAGGCACTTTAGTAAGTTTTATATCTGTAGCTGCTACAGATCTCTGTGCCACAAGGTGCAGCTAGGATTGTTTTTAGTTGCAGCGAAGGCAGGTGAAAAAGAAATAAGTGGTTTGAGTAAAAAAAATTATGTGAGTGTATACATATATTCCACTATATTCTGTATTTTTCTTTCCTTTGTGTGAAGAGAAAAGTTGCTTTAGGACCGTTGTGTAATGGGAGCTTTCAGAGATTCATAGACATTCTTAGGGTGCGTTCCCACGGCATTGACAAAATACCGGTTGGATTTTCCGACCAGTATTTTGTCTTTTTTTGTGAACATAGTGGGACGGCTTTTGTCCGCAATTTGCACATTCAAGCTGACACCCTTCATATTCACATGTTCATGTTCTGCCCGAAAGACAGGCGGAAGAATGAACATGTTTTAAGTTTTTCATTACGCCAGCAGTATCAAAAAATATCCGGCACAAAATCCGTTTAGTGGAGACTGCTGAACGAATTTTCTATTACAATCTATAGGGAGCATTGCTTGTCGGTTTTCAGATGGTTTCTAAAACCGCAAACTGTCTGACAAACTGATCAATAACCCTTGCCATGGGGACATGCCCTTATTGACCAAAGTCTCAATTGCCAGCTTGCACATACTTTCATTAGAGAAAAAACACACTCCACAAATCTGGGATATGCTTAAATTAATTTAAGCATCATTTATATTTATATTTCTTTCCCTTCTAAGTACAGTTATGTATAATATTTTCTGATCATAGCAGCAACATTTCAGGAAGAACGCTTCATCAGGCATGTGGAGATGCTGAGGTGAAAGGATGAAGCAGGATAATGTGCCTACATGCAAGCCTTCCTGCTTTACCTTTCACCTGAGCATTCTCAAATGCCACATGAACAGTTCTTCCTAAAACTTTCCTACTATGATCAGAAAATATTATACTTACTCTATGAGCTAATCTCCACTGGGGTTACCTCCAAAAAAAGCTACAAATTGATTTAAGCATATTTCTAACTTATAAATGGTGCTCCTTCGGGAAGCAGTAGTCAGTTCCTCTGGGACAAACACCCACTCACTTTAAAAATATTTCACAACTGTCACCTCGATAGAAGTCAATTGCCAGTTTAAGCATTAAAGAGGTTTTGCCACGAAGGCATTTTTTTGCTTGTTTTGCCCAGCTTTCAGTGTGCTCTAAAGGGATCGTGTATGATTTTTTTGAACTGCATATCATGTGACCAAGCAGGTTGACATCACCACGTCTATCCTCACAGTTTGCTCACTCTAGTCAAACAAAGGTCTGTTTATGTAAAGAGCTGTGCAGGAACTGAACATGTGGATTTTTTTGTCTCAATGCACATACCTGATTTTGTTTTATTTATGTGTACTGTTTGACTAATTACTAAGGAGTACAGAGGACAGGAGTAGAATAACATCACCTGGGATTGAGCACTCACTCAGCAGTGAGTGTGTGTATATGATTACTAGGCAGGGAATAGACTGACAGTACATGCCTGAGAGGAGAGGGGATGTCTGAGCATTTGTGGCAAGACTGAGAAGATCTCGTCACTGGTTGTATCCCTGGAGACAAGCTGTACACTATGGATCACTAAGGTAGCAGCTAAAACAAAAATGGTGAAGGATTTTTAATTATGATGTATGGGGAAAATGTTTATTTTTTAATTTGCAAGCTTCCCACATCAATTTTACTTCATGTCAAAAAACCCTTTAATATGGCTTGACATGCTTTTTTGTAGATTAAACCCCTTTTAGGCTTCTGCACTCTTTTGTTTAGCCGCTGTAGTATTTGCAACTAGGACTTTCTCTTATTAGTCTCTGATGCACATCATTCAGATATACAGTCTGGAAATCCCGGTTACTGTTACCTTTGGAATCAGGGCACATTTCATCAGATAGTGAAATTTTGCTGCCATAACAACTAATATTTCAGCTTTAAAGGGGTTGTCCCATCTAGCTGCTTTCAGTTTTCATAGCATCTACAGGCTCAGCCTTCCTGTGCAGACTGTAGACAGGTCTAAAGCAGTGACTGACATTTCAGCTCTGCTCGCTCCTATTCCTGACTGTTACAAGAACATTTTTGATGGAGGGTTTGTGAAAAAGGGACACACTACTTGGAAAACATGAATGGTAACATTCATTTGACTGATTTAGTAATACATTTCTAAGAGGAATAACAGAGGGCCAACACAATACAGTTATAAGAGAAGAGGCTCCAGAATTGTTATTTCACATAGAACACAAGTATTTACTAATTTATTTACTAACCCAGAGATATTAGGAGATGCCAATAATCCTCTCTAATCTTTTTTTTAGCGTTGTTTTAAATTACCGTACATGTATGCCTTTCTACAGGATTTTATACATCTTTGAGGCAATAAATGCAGATGCATATTTTCCATCGGTTGAGTTCATTTTTTTTCAAACTTGCAGAGAAGTTTGGTTACAGAAGTGACGCATTTAAAGGGTTTAAAATTTTATTGTCTAATTTTTTTCAGTTTCATTTTGATACATTTATTGATTAAGAATTTAGAATACATCAAGGTTTTCCACATTTAATATATTAGTTTGGCTTTTTTTCTTACAGCTAGCTTTTTCTATTAGTTGCTATTTTTTTAAAGAGAAGGTTGACTTTTTTTAAGTAAATTTGACAATTTATAGCATTTCATATGCTCTATACCAATATTTCATATAGTATATACTTTATTTTTAGGATTCTAATGAACAACCAATATGGTTAATGCAAATAATGTGAATACTATAGATGCATTCATATCCCTTTCTAAAGTTATTTGTCTTAAATATACGGTATCTGTACAATATCAGTCCTCAGAGCTCAAACTCTTCTGTGGTTTCCGCATTCTGGTACTTGGGTGCTGCCAAGTTTTCATGAGAAATATCTCCAGAAGTTAAAGGGCTATTCCAGTAATTAACTTATTTATCACCTAGCTTGAGACTAATGTTAGATAACTAAGGGCCTGGGAACCCCAATCCCCCATTCTTTCCATATAGTGTGGAATTTAGTGGAATGAGACAGAACCTGTTTGATAAGACCTTTTTATATTCTCTCTGCTGAAAACTCATATCAGACTCTAGGGAAATTTCCCTTACTAGTGCCATTGCTCATAATATTCTAGATATAAAAGTGTGCGCTAGTATTAACCCTTGATCAAGTGGTTATACTATATGAATTTAATAATGGAAGACTACCATTCTGTGTGGTCATGCCAGTGTGACCTTTTAGCTAAAAAAGGCCTGACTAAATATTTATATTATACTACAAAGCAACGTATATTTATATATAAGCAGTGATATAGCTATATGAGGTGTAGAGGTAGTAGTTGCTCATGGGTCCTAATGCCTGAGGGAACACAAATTCTCTTTTCCACATAGTGTAGGTAGGCACCAGTGTAAATGGAAATGTGATCACAGCTATGCAACAGAGGGGCTTAAAAAAACCTCCAGACCTGCCATCTTAGTGCTTTTACTATACCATGCCTGAGGCAAGGTGTAACAGAAGAGTCATAATTGCATGCTATTCTGCAATACATTTGTATTGCAGAATAGCATACAGATTATAGTGACCCTAGCGATCAATCACCCTAAGAGGAATAAAAATACAAGTAAAACATTTTTAACTTATTTTAAAAATATAAAGAAATAAAAAAGTGCAATAACTTACTTTTACCATTTTAAACATAAAGAAAGAAAAGCAACAAAGGAAAAATAAACTTCATTGGTATCACTGTGTGCATAAAGTCCGGAAAAAATTACCCAACACAAAATTGTCTTTCTAGTTGCTTTACCTCCTCTAAAATTGGACTGATAAGTGATCAAAAAATGTGTACGGTATATACATACAGTTGATATCAGAAGTTTAAATACACTATATATAAAGACACATATGTATGTTTTTCTCACTATCTGACATGGAATCAGAATAAACCTTACACAGTTTAAGGTCAATTAGGATCCAAAATTATTTATATTTGCCAAATGCCAGAATAATGAGAGACATAATTTTTTAAGGCATTTTTATTACTGTCTGAAAGTAAAAAGTTTAGAAACACTAGGATTACTATGCCTCTAAACAATTTGGGACATTCCATATGATGATGTCATGTCTTTGGTAGCTTCTGGTTGGTTCATTGGCAACATCTGAGTTAGAGACACTCTTTTGGATGTATTTTAAGTCACACCAGAAACACACTACTTCTGTGTGTAACATCATGGGAAAGTCTAAAAAAATCAGTCAATGTATCAGGAAGAGAATTATGGACTTGCACAAGTCTGGGTCATCTTTGGGTGCAATTTCCAGATACCTGAAGGTGCCTTGTTCATTTGTACAAACAATTATATGCAAGTACAAACTAGATGTGAATGTCCAGCAATCATACCGCTCAGGAAGGAGTCTGTGTCTCAGAGATGAATTTGCTGTGGTCCGACTTGTGCATATCAACCCAAGAACAAAAGCTAAATACTTTGTGAACATGCTGGTGGAAGCTGGTAAGATTGTACCATTATCCACAGTGATTTAGAGGAATAGCATGGGCTGAAAGGCCACTCTGCCAGGAAGAAGCCATTACTCCAAAGGAAGCATATAAAAGCCAGATTAATGTTTGCAAGTGCACACAGGAAAAAAAAAAACTACATTTTTGGAGACATGTCCTGTGGTCTAACGAAACTAAAATTGAACTGTTTGGCCATAATGACCATTGTTAAGTTTGGATGAAAAAAGGAGAAGCTTGGAAGCCTAAGAACACCATCCCAACTGTGAAACACGGGGGTGGCAGCCTCATGTTGTGGGGAAAGACTGGTGCACTTCACAAAAAAGATGGCATCATAAGGAAAGAAGATTATGTGGCAATACTGAAACAACATCTCAAGGAAGTTAAAGCTTGGTTGGAAATGGGTCTTCCAAATGGACAATGACCCGAAGCATACAGCCAAACTAGTTACAAAGTGGCTTAAGGATAACCAAGTCAATGTGTTAGAGTGGCCATCACAAAGCTCTGATCTCAATCCTATTAAAAATGTATTGGCAAAGCTGAAAAGGCAGATGTGAGCAAGGTGACCTACAAACATGGTTCAGTTACACCAGTTCACGCAGCTCAGGAGTATAATTCAGGATGTAACTCAGGATCAGTACAGGATAAGTATTGTATGTACAGTGACTGCACCAGCAAAATAGTGAGCGCAGCTCTGGAGGTGTTTATTTGTATTTTTGTGTACCGTATACGTTTTCTGTGTTGTGCTAATAAAACTGGCTGAAGCCAGGATAAAGAGAACCCTGTGTCTACCAAGGACTTCGATCCTGCGAGCTGAATTAATCCCCGGGTCGTTCCAAGATGGCGGCCGAATTAATGTGAGAGGAGTCTTACAATATATATATATATATATTCCACAATTAACTAATAACTTCACTTCAGGCAAAAAATGTGTCCATACACCATTTTGTAGAGAAATTGAAAATGTATTTTTAGCTTTCATTTAGACACAAAGGAAATCTTAAGTTTTTTTTTTTTTTTTTTTAGTAGACCTTGATAAAAGATATAAAAATTTGGTATTGCCCAAAACATAGAATAAAAAAAGCATTTCAATTATTGTGCCTTGTAAATCTCATAAAATTAAAATAATAAAAAAATGGTGCAACTGTGCTTTTATCTTTTTTACCCACAATCTTTTTTTTGGGGGGGGGGGGGGGTTTTCCATATTTTACATAATACAGTAAATGCTACCATTAAAAAATACAACTTTTCCCGCAAAGGAAAAAGAACAAAAAACAAACGATGAGACAAAAAAAAAAAAACACTAAAATGTATGGCTCTCGGAAGGCAGGGATAAAAAATAAACATGTCATTCACAGAAATTAATGTAGCAAAAAGGGGTTAATTGTTTTGCTATATGCATACAAAGCAATATTCTCACACTTTTTCATCCTCCTCACCAGGTGCACTTCCTTTTATTATACATTCAGAAACTGTAGCCCATACAAAGTCTTTAAATATAATTTTTATTATATTGTAGAAGTGTCATAATGACTTCTATTATGTAGACAATTGACAGAACAGAATCAATTATACAGATATGTGCTGGACATAAGGTTGCTTTTATAAGTACATTCTGTTATATTGATCAGAGTAATTCTCCCTGAAACCAAAAATATTAACCCTTGTGCCCTAAGTTCTATCTAAAACCTTTCACTCCATATGTGGAAACCCAATAAATTTTATATGTGAAAATATTTAAAAAATAGATGACAAATCACAAGATGATTTGCATATTAGGACTAAAATAAGTGGAAAAACCATACAATATGAGATGTGAAGATGATACAACCCTGCTGGCAGGTAGGGAAATGGATCTGGCGAGCTGAAAGAAAAAGAAAATATGAAGGGACTTTACCTGAACATCACTAAGAATAAAATCATGAATACCACCTAAAAAGAAGTCCACATAAAGATCAACATGAAAAAATAGAAGTGGTTTGACAGTTATGGTTTTCTTTGATCTCTCATACCGTTGATGAAGCACGTGGACAAAATTGTTGGACCCTTTCCCTTTTAAAAAAAACCCATACCGGCCCCCTGAAAAAAATTTTAAAATGTCAAAAACACTGATAAATTTTAAATTTTTCTGAAAATCAACATTGCTTTTAATTTTTTGAGCGATTAAAATCCACTATCGTTTTTTCAGGGTCGAAGTCGATAATCGTCAATTTCAAAACCGAAACCGATAGTTTGATATAATTACGCCGATGACCATTAAAGTCATAGGGGAAAGGGAAAACACCTTAATTTTTTCACCCAAAGAGGGGTGGAGAAGCTGGGAATTTTAAAACCACAACAAAAATGGATACGTGCACATCTTAGGGAACAAGGTCCTAAAAAAAACTCACAGACTATTCACTATCCCTGTCCTTACCACAGCAGACCCTTAAACCGCATGACCCACAAATTAAAAAGGCCCCAAAAGGGAGTATTAATTTGAACCTCATTTTACTTGAACGGACATTACTATCCCCTTCCTGGAAACAGCATGTCCCCCTTTAAAACCCGCGACCCACAATTAAAAAGTGCCGGAAAAAGGAGTCTTTTAACCACCATTTTAGTTGAACTGGACATTGACTTACATGTCCTGTACCTAGGGGGCCCTAAAACCGTCTACCCACAATTAAAAAAAGTCCGGAAAAAAGGATCTTTCAACCACCTTTTTATTAACTGGACATTGACTAAACCCCCCGGGGGCCCACAGCAGACCCCAAACCTCATACCCCCCAATTTAAAAAGTGGGGAAAAAGGAGTCTTTGGAACCACCATTTTAGTTAAACGGACATTGAGAAACCCCTTTTTCGTACCACAGAAACCATTAAACCTGTCGACCCCAGTTTAAAAAAAGTGCCAGAAAAGGATCTTCAACCACATTTTAGTTGAACTGGACATTAAACTATCCCTGTCCTGACCACAATGCAGGTTTCATTTTAAACCCCTGAAGAACGATTGGCGACGCTTTCGTTAAATGAGATTTCCCGGGCCCTGACCCGCATGACGGCCCGACGGGCCCCCAACCACGACCCTTGGCTTTTTCATGTTTTTCGCACACTGGAAAGCACCTTCTCTCGTACCTCTACCTCCATTCCTAAAACCCCAACCTGCTTTTTCGTCCATGTTCAAAAGATAAAAATTTTAAAAGGATGGAATAGTTTTTTGACAGTCCCCCTTTTGAAAGAGGCAAATCACAGCTAATTCCTAAATCCCCTAAAATTTTTCCCACAGCCAACTGGATTAGAAACTGAAATTTTTCAAACAAAAACCTGTGAAATGCGGTCTGGTGGAAAACCAAAAAACAAAAACAACAGTGTTTTTTCCTTCACCCAGGATTTAAACTGCCCAGTAGATTAGGAATTGACAGTTTTCAACAAAATTATACAAGTGCGCTATCTGCTCCAAAGGATTCACAAGCGCAATAAAACTATTCATAAAATTTAACCAAGGGTAAAATTGCATTTTTTGCAGCAATGACAAACAGAACTTTTTTCAAAAAAAATTTTTCTATCAAATTGCGTACAACTGGTATTTGAAAAAAAGTAGGGCCCACCACGGCAAAAAACATATTAAAAGTTTAAAGGATAACAAAAAGGGGATTTTTGCACCAATGAAATACACCAACAAACTACGAAATTTCTGTATCCAAATTTAAATACAAGGGGGCATTTTAAAAAAAAGGGGCAACCAAAGTGCAATACAGCTATTTTAAATGTTACCAGAAAAAAAAAAGGTGTTTTTTTTGCACCAAAAGAAAAAACAACGCATTACCACAAAATTTTTTGTATTCAAATTTAAGTACAAGGGGCTCTTTAAAAAAAAACTGGGCAGCACCCCAAAAGGGAAAAACAGCTATTTAAAATTTATACAATAACAAACGGTTTTTTTGCACCAATGAAATACACAAAATTTCAAGAAATTTTTTTGTATCCAAATTTTAAGTAAAGGTGGGTATTTGAAAAAAAAATGGGGGAACCAAGGCAAAACATTTAAATGTTATAAAGGATTAAAAGGGTTTTTTTTTTACCCAAAGAAATACAACAGCAATTACTAGCAAATTTCTGTACGTATTAACAAAATGGGTCTTAAAAACAAATGAAAATCACCTAATTAAAAAATTTTGGGACGAAATAAAAGGGGTTTTTTCAAACCCAGAAATACACCTTAATTTTCTACAAATTTCTTTTGAATAAAGACAAGGGGGTCTTTAACAAAAATGGCCTGCGCCAAAATGAAAAACACCTAATTAAAATTTTTTAACGGATAATAAAAGGGGGTTTTTTTGCACCATGAAAACACCGAATTTCTACAAATTCTTATCTTAAAATAAACAGGTGGGTTTTTGAACAAAAAAGGACTGGAAATGAAAAACAACCCTAATTAAATTTGTACAATAATAAAAGGTTTGGTTTTTTCACCATGAAAACACCCCAGTACTAGCAAATTTCGTATCTAATATAATACAAGGTGGGGATTGAACAAAAATGGCCTGCGCCAAAGTAAAAAAAAACTAATTAATTAGTACAGAAAAAAAGGTGGTTTTTTGCACCTATGAAATATACCTGCAATTACTACAAATTTCTGTAAAAATTTAAAAAAATTTCAAGGTGGGTCTTGAACAAAACTGTGCTGCACAAAAGGAAAAAAAAACAATTAAATTTTGAAAAGGATAAAAAAGGGGGTTTTTCACCATGAAATACACCTGCAGTTACTAGAAAATTTTCTGATCCTAATGAAAGACAAGGTGGGTCTTTAACAAACAGGCTGCCAAAAGAAAAGGAACTTTTTCACAAAAACTGGCCAAAAACGGTAAAAAAAACCCCTTTCAATGCGGTTCAAAGCAGTCGGGGTTGCACAATATACCCTCCTTTCAAAAGCCTGCCTGTCCCCTGTGTTCGCCCACCCCCCGCCCCAGGCTGTACATGAAGTGTTCTTTAAAAGTCCAGCCTAACAACTAAAACTGAAATTCTCAAATCACCTAGTTCAATGTTCACAGCTAAAAGCAAGTTTCTGTGAGAACAAAGAGAACTTTGTTTTTGAGCGACGTATTGGGAAGACAAACACATGCCCCCGCTCTTATGACACACACGACACACTGATGCTGAACACGAAGGGCGTTCTTGTAAAACGAGGTCATGTGTTTTTTTCCACCAATGAAAACCATACACACCCCAGTCTTACGTCGCACACCCAGCCCCCCCGCCTATATCAAAGCTATTGCGGGCCCCCAAAAATAAAAGGAAGGGGCAAAAATGGTGCGAAAAGAATAGTTTAAGGCAGATTCTACCAAATTATCCGGATCGAAATTTCCATCAACCTAAAAATTTTCCGATTTAAACTTTTTTAAATTATAATCCTCATCCCACTTTTAAAATTTGGGGCTTAACCAAAACATGTTAAAAAAAAATTACTGAAGCTGGCCTGGACAAAAATTTTGGCACCCTTAACATAATATTTTTTGCTCAACCTTTTGGGCAATCACTGCAAACAAACAATTTTCTTTAACACCAAAAAACCCTTATGCAAAACGCAAAAGATGCTAAGGAAAGAATTCCCTTTTCCCCCAGACGCAGGTTTCACTCCTTCCACAGATTTCAATATATTTAGATCAGGAATCAAAGAAGCCATTCAGAATAGTCCAAAGCTTTGCTTTTAGCCATTCTTGGATGTTTTTAAGCTGTGTCTTTTGAGTCATTATCCTGTTGGAGGACCCAGGACCTGCGACTGAGACCAAGTTTGGGCAGCACATTTCACTCCAGAATACCTTGATAGTTTTGAGATTTAGTTGTAACCTGCGCAGATTCAAGACATCCTGTGCAGATGCAGCAATGCAGCCCCAAAACATAACCAAGCATCCTCCACAGTAGGCACAATGTTCTGTTCTCTGTATGCTTCATTTTTGCATCTGTGAACAGAAGTTGGAGTTCACCTCTAATCTGTTTGGAAGCTGTTTTGGGATCTTTAGTTACCATTTGTATTATCTATCTTTTCAATTTGTGAGCAATTTTCCTCTATTGGTGACACCTAGGGAGGTGGGCTACAATCCCACAGATCTTAAATTTCTGAATATCATGTGCAACTGTAGTAATAGGAACATCAAGCTATTTGTAGATTGTCTTATTATCTTTATCTTTAATATGTTTGCCTATAATTTTTTTTTTAATTTCCTGAGACAGCTCTCTCCTTAGCTTCCTTTGGTCCATGTTCAGCGTGGTACACACCATGATAGCAAATAGCATAGTGACTACTTTTCACACTTTTAATGGGAAGACTCACTGACTGCAAATTTGAAGACACTTGTGATACTAATTACAGGACACATTTTAGTTTCACATGCCCCTATTGTCACAGTTCACGCCACAGTTCCAGGCACGGACCGTGGATGTGTCCGTGTCTCTGCTATGCCCCTGCCCCGTACCTGTTTTCTGCTGTCTCACCCCATGCCATGGTCCTTGCGGGCATTGCTGTGTCTCTGCTGTATGCCGTTTCCCGGCACCTGCTGCTGCGGTCCTGTCTCCATGCAGGTTGGTCCCTGCTGTGTCCCATGTTTCTGAGTACTCACATAGGTGTATTCTTGTCTGTGTCTGCACATACTCCCTAGGGGACACAGCCACCCGCCGGTCTGTATCTAAAGGGAAAGTGTACCAATTACCCATCCTATGACCTAAGACCTTCTGGGATAAAAGGAACTTCCTGCTTCTGCTCCAGTGTCAGTTCATTAATGTCCATCTGTGCTCCTGACCACTTCTGCTGGTTTCTGTTGTTCCTGTTCCTGTGTTAACCCCTGTGTTACCTGCTTCAACTTCTGCTGTTCTTGCCATTGCACCAGTCTATTTCCTGCTGTTATCCTGATGTTGTAACAGTCCTTTACCTGCCTGGGACTCTGTTACCTTTCTATGGTTATGCACGTCTGCACACGACTGTCATCGTGCCAAAGACTCGATTACCTGCCTACAGCTATACCTGCTGTGACCTGTAACCTCTATCAGCACCCGGTATCCTTCTCCTGCATGTCGGCTGCCACCGCTACTAGCCTACCATGTACATTCACGTTGGCCCAGAGGATGCACAATACCAGGCATTCAACTTGTCAGTACCTACTGTACCTATTGAAACAAGACAGAATGAGCTAACCATGGATCCCGCTGATGTGACCCTTCTTGACTTCCAGCACCTTGCAGCCGTAGTCACCTATCATGATGTCCATCTGGAACAACTTTTCTGAAGCTACAGTCCATCAATGCACATTTGGATGAAGTTACTTCGTCACTAGCACTTGCACCTGTGGCAGTTTCGCCTTCCATTGTCAGTCCCAGTCCAGAACTTCTGTATCCACTGGCTCATGGTTCGCCCAGAGTTCCTGTACCCGCTGGCTTATGGTTCACCTAGAGCTCCTGTACCCATTGGCTCATGGTTTGCCCATAGCATCTGTACCCGCTGGCTCATGGTTTGCCCAGAGCTTCTGTACCTGCTGGTTCATGTTTCCGCCCAGAGTTTATGTTTACCCCTAGTCCAAGAAGATTCTGGGACTAGCTAGTCATCCCCTCTGTACACTGTTTTTTGGGAATCCAAGGAGCAGGTGGTTGCCCCATATTGCTTTTGGGACACTTGGCTGGCCCGGAGTGAGAAATGGCTTTAAGGAAGGGGTACTGTCATGGTTCACTATGCAGTTACAGGCACAGACTGCAAACATGCCCATGGCTCTGCTATGCCCCTGGCCCTGTATATTTTTTCTTCTGTCTCGCTTCACGGTGACCTCTTTAAAGTGGGTCCCTACACTAATGGATATAGCACTGCATGGCTGCATGGATGTATAACAGAATTCTTGGACACGAAAAGAGCAGAGAAGGGGAGGATCAGAGATCCTGAAAATGTGAGGATCAGAGATTATATGAGATGAGGTATCTACAGATTAAGGCAGAGATGTTTGGCAGAGATAGGGAGCCTTGAATGTCATGTTTAGTTCCTTGAACTGAATCCGCTTGGCAATGGGTAGCCAGTGAAGGGATTAGCAGAGGGGAGAGAGGCAGAGTGAGGAAAGATGTGGATCAGCTGGGCAAGATAAGAATGGATTGAAGGGGAGCAATCTCTGGGGCTTGCACCTATTAGACATTTATAGCATATGCTATTGATATATCACAGATGATTGAGAAGGGAACCCCCTTCAAAGATGTGCAAATATTTGCAACTACAGGAAATGTTTATTGGAGATAATTGCTGCTACAGGGGGATCTACTGGTTATTAAATTCAAAGTGTTAATTACTTTTATTCCCTGCATTGTGGAAGTTTACTCTGTGTGCTCAATAAAACACATAAATAACTTCTCTAAAACTGTGACTTAGATAGCAATCACTCCACATTTTTAAATAATAAATACAAAAATCCAAATCATTCCAATGGATTCACTTTTCTTGCAACTGTATAACAAAATATAATGTATTGTGTGACATTTACTTCAAAGACAAGACATCATTTTCTAGAGATGGAAATGAATACTGAAATATAATTTGTGTTTAATTTTACGAGGTACAATATTTCTCAGTCAGTTCTGCCATTCGTTCCTTTAATAATTTTGTTTTTTTTCATACATTGTTTAAAGCAGATATCTGCCATTTTTGAGAAAACTTCCACTGCCAAGAGCTGCTATTAAATAACATTAAAAATCCCCTTGCTCAGCCCATTGCCATTCTACCGTCACCATAGTGTTTCCCTATTGATCCCCCACTGAGGACATCATGTCCATTGATCACTTGATGCTGCAGCCAATCGTCTCTGCTTGCATGTCTGGCATGTGACCTTTGAGGCCAGTGATTGGCTGCAGCATCATGTGAACAAAAGACATGATGTCATCAGTGGGCCAGCACAGGAGCAGTGGCAGCTTTTGGGGTGAGTTATCTTTGATTTGTTTTGATATATTTTATAGTGGCCCTGGCCTTTATTTATTTTTTTCTAATGTGTTGACTAACCATTTTAATGCATTCAGTAATATACCACTAATACATATATGAATAAAAGAATACACGCATATGCATATTTTTACAGGTCAAATAAGCACCTCTATATCCTTTTTGTACATGCTATTTTTAAATTACTTTCTATGTTAAGTAAATTCTTTGAATGTAAAAATGTACATACTTGTATATATTATATTAAGATGCTTTTAAAATCCACAGTAATTTATTCTGCTCCCTTTAAATTATGCTTTATGGGCTTGACATCGCTATACAGAGCAGCAGGGAAATATAGTATTACATAGTGATATTCTCCTAGGTTTAACCATCAATGTTTTTTTGGGGGGGTCCAACCTCAGAGACCTCCACCGATTAACACCATTGCATGATCCTTTTGTTGTTTGCTAACTGCATGTCGGTTCTGCTGTGCCTGGATCTGCAGGTTGTCCCATTTTACTTAATAAGGTTGGCATTCAACTGTAGTCTTGGAGAACCCATTTAATTTGTTAAAAGGAATCTGTCACCAGACAGACCCCTTCAATATTGGACTAGAGTGCCTAAGGTCCACCAGAGAAGATTATTCTAAGGCCCACCCCAAAGCTTCTGTACTATGCCTCCCTGCCTCTGCCACCTGTGCAATGTCCTCGCCCAGTCTCACTTCAACTTTTATGGACTGGTGTGATGACATCATTGTACTCGCCTATAACC
The DNA here is from genome assembly GCA_025379985.1 of Phyllomedusa bahiana. Classification (NCBI taxonomy): domain Eukaryota; kingdom Metazoa; phylum Chordata; class Amphibia; order Anura; family Hylidae; genus Phyllomedusa; species Phyllomedusa bahiana. The sequence continues at coordinate 25,343 of JAODAL010051260.1, forward strand.
AAGATGGGTCGCTGGTGCTTCTGAGTCTCCTTCACCTAATTGCAGCAGGACACCAGGTGGTAAACTTAAAGTGCCAAGCAAAAGGGGTATCAATGTTTTGAACTTTTGACTTTCGGGCTCCATATCTCACCATCTACTACAGCTTTGAATGTAATACTACCTTCATTTTATAGAGAATCATCTTGACTATGTCATACATAAATTTCACTTGCAAGTATTTAGCATAAGCTTAGTGCTTATGCACATTCTTGTCATTAACTACATTGTTACTGTTTTGCTCCCGGTGGTGGAACAGTCTTTTTCTTCTTGTTTCTACAAATTACAGTCTCTTCTCACATTCCCTTACAGCTCAGTGTGTTATTAGGCTGATTTCCAAGTAAAAGGACAGTAGTTCGACTCAATAAGCAGCCATGAAGAAGATTTCCCAAGGAAAGAGAAACCGCATTATCCATCTCATCAATAGTTGTCTCTTGGCCAAGAAAATTGCCCAAACTGCATTATAGGTGTGCCAAAACAGCTGGAAGAATATGAAATGAAGTCCGTCCATTCATTCCAAAACCAAGAGGTGGACATCCAGGCAAAGTATTATGGGTGCAAATGGCTCTGTAAGAATCAAGAGAAATGGGGGCTAATTTTTTTCAGAAATTGAATGAACTGTCAAGTTCAGTGGAGGAAGCCTGATGATATGGAGTTGTTTTACAACCAAAAGCGTTGGATACTTGACCAGGATTGATGGTGTTCTTAATGCTGAATTATATCTCATTATCCTACAAGATGAGATACTTCATACACTCGAGTACTAAAGGTATTAAAAGGACAAACAATGTTCCAGCAGGACAATGACCCAAAGCATATGTCAAGATTGGCGAAGTATTAGTTCAATGTCAATAAAGTAGAGTTGCTAGATTGGCCCCCACAGTCCCCAAACCTCAACCCAATCGCACATATGTGGGAAGAGTTGAAGAAAAAGCTGTAAAGGGAGTCAACCAGTCTGCACCAACATTGGGAACATGTAGAAGAGAACTGGGATCATATTTTGGTTGAGACATGCTTGAATCTGATCGAGAACCCAGAAGGATTGAAAGCCAAAAGTGGACTTACAAAATACTAGGAACATAATAAAAATTAATGTCGAGATGTTATGACCCCCTTGTGTGCCAGACAGTAAAATTGCCCACAAACGATTTTGTGGCTCCCATTTCTGTACCTAATTTTAGTCTTCTTTTGTGTCCCCATATACAGTAGTAGGTAAGTAAACCCCCAAAATTAGGTAGGTAAACCCTTTTCTAGGATGGTATATAGACCCCTGATAGGTGGCTCCATGTACGTAGGTGTATAGGTTTCCTGTAGGTAGATACAAAGGCTCCATGTAGGTAGGTATAAAGACCCCCTGTTGGTATTTATATAGACCCCTCTGTAGGTAGTTATAGACCCCTATAGCTACTAAGACC
>JAODAL010051261.1:0-26792 GCA_025379985.1 Phyllomedusa bahiana
TGTCAATGTCCAGTGAAACTAAAATGGTGGTTGAAAGACTCCTTTTTCCGGCACTTTTTAAATCTGGGGGTTATGCAGGTTTGGGGCTCATGCTGTGGCCCAGGACAGGTATAGTCAATGTCCAGTGAAACTAAAATGGTGGTTGAAAGACTCCTTTTTCCGGCACTTTTTAAATCTGGGGGTTATGCAGGTTTAGGGGTCATGCTGTGGCCCAGGACAGGTATAGTCAATGTCCAGTGAAACTAAAATGGTGGTTGAAAGACTCCTTTTTCCGGCACTTTTAAATATGGGGGTCATGCAGGTTTGGGGCTCATGCTGCGTTCCAGGACAGGGATATTCAATGTCCAGTTCAAGTAAGATGATGGTTCAAATCATACTGCCTTCTGGCACTTTTTAATTTGTGGGTGATGCAGGTTTAAGGGTCATGCTGTGGTACAAGACAGGGATAGTGAATGGTGTGTGGTTTTTTTTTCTGTGGCTTTTATAACCTAAGTGTGTTGCCTAAGATGTAGCACGTATCCATTTGACTGTTGTGGATGTTAATTCCAGCTTCTCCAGCCCTGTTTGGGTGTAAGAATGAAGGTGTTGTTGCTCTCCCATAGACTTTAATGGTCATCGCTCATAATCGACTGCTCACTATCGAAAAACCTTATTGATGGTGGCCGACTATCGACTATCGCCCGATGTCGATAGCCAACGTAATCGCTCAACACTACTGCAGAGGTACCATGTGTTTTCTTTGTATGCTGTTTTTTCATGTCTGCTCAGGTTCACTCGATAGCAGTAGATTAATGATTGACAGATCTGCTTGATACCTGTCAGTTTTGCCTGGAGCCTGACAAAGTTTTTCTCCATTTTCACCAACAGGATAAATATGGACTGCTTAAATCTTATGCATCTTAATGGAACTATGTCTTGTGATCCAAAAAGACCAAGATAAAATTATTTGGTTCAGATTGGGTCAAGTTTGTGGCAGCAAACCCGTGAGGAGCACAAAGACAAGTATGTCTTGCCTACACTGTGGGAAGATACAGTTCATTGAGAGAACCATGAATGCTATCATGTACTGTGACATAATGAAGCACAGCATGATCCCTTCCCTTCTGGGCCGCAGTGCAGTAATCCAACAGGATATTAACTCCAAATACACCTCCAAGGTGACCACTGCCTTGTTAAAGAAAATGAGGGGAAAGGTGCTCTTCAGGCCCAGCATTTCTCCAGACCATAACCTTAGTGAGCATCTGTGGGGCATCCTCAAACAGAAGGTGGAAGAGTGCAAGGTCTCTAAAATCCGGCAGCAATGTGATGTTGTCATGCAGAAGCAATTCTTTTCAAGACAGAGCCGAACTGCTCTTTTGAAACACGCAGCGGCGATCACTCATCTGAACGCCGCTGCATGTTCGTCATAGATAGCAGTGATAATCTCACTGCTAATTGTTTAGATCCACCCTGGGGACCGACAGAGCGGACCCCAAGACGGATCCTAAAAAGCGCTTGTAACACGTAGTATAAACTCCGTGTGAACAAGCCCTAACAGTATAAATTTGGTGTACCTTCACAATCTCTCAACACAGAGCCATCAATGTCTAAACTAGTGTTGAGCGATTGCGTTGGCTATCGAGATCGAGCGATAGTTGATAGTCGGCCGCTATCGATAAGGTTTTTCGATTTGGGGGCATCGTTTTTTGAGGGGATTACCATTTAAAACTATGGGAGGCAACAAACCCTTTATTATTACACCCAAAAAAGTTTTGGAGAAGCTGAAAAATTTAAAATTCCAAACAGTCAAATGGTAGTGGCCCCTCTTTTGGGGAACAAAAAAGGTTATAAAAGTCACAGAAAAAAAAAAAAAAAAAAAAAAAAAAAAAAAAACAAAAAAAAAAAACCATTCCCCTATCCCTGGGCTTGTTCCCACAATGGGCCCCTTTAAACCCCCATCACCCAACCCAAAAAAAAAAAAGTGCAGAAGGCAGTTTGATTTGAACCCATCATGTTATTTTAACGGACATTGGGAAAATCCCTGGGCCTGGAACGCCCGCTGAGAAACCCAAAACCTTTCTTTACCCCCGATTTAAAAAAATTCCGCAAAAAAAAGGGGTCTTTCAACCCCCATTTTAGTTAACTGGACACTTTAAATTTAAAACTGGGCCTGTACCGCCGAATGACCATTAAACCTGTCTGACCCACAGTTTTAAAAAAGGGGCCCGAAATGGAAATTTTCAACCACCATTTTTGTTGAAGGACTTTTACGTCCCTGTCCTGGGCCCCAGGGTTTTACCATTTTAAAAATGTTGCCCCCCCGGGTTACAAAGGCCCGGGAAAAAGGAAGTCTTTTAAAACCCCCATTTTTGTTATCTGGACATGGGCTAGAAAATTTTCCTGTGCCACAGCCCTTTACCCGGGCCCGGGGTTTTACAGTGGGTGCGGGTGGGGGCCCAGGGTGGGGTCCCTCATCTATTAACACGAGGTTAAAAAGCCCCGATGACGCAGCAACAAAAAACCCCGTCGTGCGAAGCAGAGTTTTCGGGAAACCGGGGAAATGTTGGGGAAAATCCCGCCTTCCTTTGTACACAGTCAAGGGCCCCCGGGTAGCGCTTTTTCCCCCCCCGTATGATGGGGACCAATTTTAGCTTCACTTTGGGAAAAACTGGTGGTTTTAACTCCTGTTTTCCCCCCAGGTGCCCTTTTGCTTGGGTTTTTTTTTCTCATTTTCTCAAGTGTGGGGGAAATTGTCTCTGTTTTTGTTTTGCCCTTTTGTCTTTCTCCTTGTCCTCTAAATAACCTACTTTGGTCAATTTTTCCCTGTACCCCCTTGTACATTTTCAGGGGAATTTTTTTACCAGCTATTTTGTACATGCAAGTTTTTTAGTAGTGAAATTCTAGAAAAAACATTTTTTAAATAGGGGGAATCCCACCATGTCTTTGTTTCCTTTTTTTCATTGTATTAAATGGGTTGTTAAATACAGGGATTTTTTGCTATTTTAAAGATCTTGAAAAAAGCATTTTTGAATATGTGTCCTTTTTATTTTTTTCTTGTACACGGTATTTTTTGACCTTTCAATATTGTGGTGAATTAGAATTGCCGTTTTTTAAAGTTTTTACGTGGGAGCTGCGTCAATGAACAATGGGGGGTGAAAAAAGTAAAAAAACACGAAAACTGTTATGTTTTGGTTAAAAACGGTTTTTTTTGCACCTTTAAATTCCCTGTGGTGAAATCGTTTTGCTTTTTTAAGATTTCGTAGATGCTGGTAAAATTAAAATGCTGGGTTGCGCAAAAAGTCAAAAAACACAAAATGTTATGTTTTGGTTAATAAACGGTTTTTTTTGCACCTTTAATTCCCTGTGGTGAATATAAATTGCTTTTTTAAAGATTTGGGGGGTACGGGTCAATGAACAAGCTGGGTGCGAAAAAAAGAAAAAAAAACAGTAACTGTGATGTTTTCGTACGATAACGGTATTTTGGCAACAAAAAACCCTGTGTGTTTACAGATTGCGTATTGTAATTTAACTGCCCGGTGGATATATCAAAAGTCACGGTGGGAATGGGGGTAAAATTTAAAATGCACCCATTGAAAAGTATATGATAATAAAATGGGTTTTGCAGTAACAAAAAAATTTTAGTTACTAGAAATGTGTGTATCCAAATAAGTTCGGCTGCCCAATTCCAGGAAATTTTCAATGCAAATGTTAAAATAAAGATATTCCACTACAATGTCTACACTAAGTCTTGGTGAAAAATTTATCCGGGGTTTTTTAGATTTGAGCTTGTCTGGTTCGCCCCTCCCCCCCCCCCTTCCACCCCCGTGAAATTTTGCGGTAGAGTGCTTTTTAAAATTTTCTGCTAACTACATAAAATCTTTAAAATTCAAAATTAAAAACAAAAATTTGGGAAGGCCCAAAAGCTAATAGTAAAAGGTTTTTTCTGTGCAGAAATAGACAAAATTTCGTGAGCTGTTTGGCCACAGGCAGAGCGCAGGCCCAAATCCCTTTTGAGACGCTGAGAGACCTGGGGGCTGAAACGGGAAAAACGCGGGTTCTATGTAAAACGAGGTCATGTGATTTTTCCACCCAAATCGAACCTTTCCCAAAATCCCGGGTCAGGGAAGTCGCACCCCACATCTCCCCCTGCTTATTCTGTAATTGTTTTGTGGCGCCAAAATTCCCAGGAGGGCCGAAAAAGGCGCGATTTTAAAATAGATGATGCTCAAAATTTTATTTTAAAATTATCCCCTGATCTGGAAATTTCGATCCCCAAAAAAACCCTTCCCGATTTCAATTTTGGGCGATAAAAAATGGGTCAACACTATTTCAAAAAAAACCCCCAAACGGGGAAACAGAAGTAAAGGGTTCATTCCTAAGTAAAAAATAAAAAAATTGTGCCCAAAGTGTCAATATTTTTGTGGCCACCATGGTTTTTCAGCACTATCTTAACTCTCGTGGACTTGGAGTTCACTAGAACTTCACAGGTTGCAGCCACTGGAATCCTCTTCTGTTTCTGCAAGACAACATCACATTGCCTCTGGATTTTAGAGACCTTGATTTCCCCAACCCTTCTGTTTGAGGTTTGCCCCACAGATGCTCACGGGGGTTTAAAGGGTCGGGGAAAAAATGTTGGGCTTTTTTTTGGCCCCTTTCCCCTCATTTTCTTTAGCGAGGCATGGTCCCTCATTAAACCCCCACTTTGGGGTTAGTAAAAAGACAGAAGTGAAAATCTAAATGCTAATTGTTTAGACCCTTTGGGGGAAACCGACAAAAAGGCAGCCCCCAAATTTACGGACCCAAAAAGCGTTTATAACATAGAGTGTAAACTCTTGTAAAACAAGCCCTTAAAACACACTGTAACGGGACAACTTTACATTGTATCAAGTGTCATATCTTCAGTGTTTTTCCTTTTAAAAGATTTTTAATACAATATTTACAAAAAAGTGAGGGTTGTATCACTTTTTTTAAAAAACTGTTTTTTCTTTTAGTTTTTAAACCTGTGTTTGCGTCAGGTTGTCCAGTTCATATATAAAAAAAACCCCCTTTTTTTACCTTTTTTTCCCCTCCTTTCCCTTCCAACGTTGGCACTCCCCCATCTTCTGTTTGCTTTCTAATCCTTCAAGATGGAAAACATCACCTCTATAGATGATAATTGGCTGCAACTGTCATGTTCCACTTAATTACATCTGAAAAGTTTGGAAAAGGGTGTAATTTTATTGGCGGTGCATTCCCGTCAATGAGTGCTTGTAAAAAGTGATGGGTTTCATCCAAAAAAAAAAGACACTAAAAAAAAGCACAAAGTAAAATAGCATTTTTTTTTGGGGTGGTGGAGGTGATGAGGGGTTTGGAGGAGCAACAGCAACTTACTATTTGTTTTTTATAGGCGCTGGACAAACAGCTTAAACCTGTTGTGACCTTCTTTCCCGACAAAACCCCTTCAGATTCTTCATAGTACTTCACTATGATCTCCATTACACTGACCTCTAGCCTATTTGACTATACTCCTGCTTATTATATTATCCTTATTGTCACATTCTTATATTGACTTTTTGTTGTAATTGCATCCCAGTACCTGTATATGCTAGTTTTACCTCTGCAAAATTCTAATCCACAGATCAAGAGCATAACCGGAATTCATAGCGCCCCATAGCAAAATTACTTGGGCCCCCAACTCAAATGACGGATAATTCCCCAACTAATTCTAACTAAAGGAGGGGTCATATTTCAGAGAATTCAACATCATATAGTATTGCTGCATTGAGGGGCCCCTTAAAATTCGGGGGATTCAAAGGGGCTAGGGTTACGGGTTTTACACCCTAAAATTGGGTACCAAAATACTAGACTAGCTTAGAGAACTGAAGTTCAGGTACCAGCTGTGTAACACATTGAGTATGTGAATTGCACCATTGCATTTCTTTTTTCCCTGGATATCATATGAAACATTTTATTAAACTTTAGCTCCACCAAGCTGAGTTTTCACAAGAGTTGGAAGAACACAGGTTGGCTTTCACTGCTGTAGATGTTCATCATACGCTAAGAGAAGCAACATTAGGTTAAAGAAATGTATCCATGAAAGACATTTTTCACCCATTTCGGGAAAGTGAACCATAATTTTAATCAAACCCCAAGGTCCCCTCCTTCCTCACGAGCTTGTGTTTGCAATGTTGATTAAGTCTACTTAAGAAACCCCTTTTAGTCACAATGTTTTTTCTTCAATAATTGTTGTTGAGGACATTTTAAAGGGGAAAAAAATTTTATTTATCTAAATAGTTTTTGAGGATTACTTGGCCCATCGCATGGGTCGATGGTCGTTCGACACACGACAAATAGTCGATATGATTTGTGGGATACCATTAAGTTATGGGGGGAGCAAAAACACTTCATTCTTACACCCAAACATGGGAAGTGGAATTAAAACCACAACAGTAAAGGGTACGTGACATCTTACAAAACACTTAGGTTATAAAAGCCACAAAAAAAATACACACCATTTACTACCCGTTTTACCCCAGCATGACCCCTTAAACCCGCATCACCCCCAAAATTTTAAAATGCCAAAAGGGGAGTATGTTTTTGAACCATCATTTTTTTCTTTAACTGGAATTGAATATCCGTCTGGGAAAACAGCATGAGCCCCAAAACCCTGATCCCCCAGATTTAAAATGCCGGAAAAAAAGGAGTCTTTACCCCCATTTTTTGTTAACTGGCTTGACTATACCTGTCCCCGGGCCACAGCATGAGCCCCAAACCTGCATGACCCCCAAATTTAAAAATGCGAAAAAGGAGTTTTCAACAATTTTATTGAATGGGGCATTGAAATTTTCCCGTCCTGGGGCCCCAGCATGGCCCCCAAACTGCATGACCCCAATTAAAAAATCCGGAAAAAAAAAGGAGTCTTTGAACCCCCATTTTTGTTTCACTGGACTAACTATCCCTGTCCTGGGCCACGCTAAACCCCCAAACTGCTGAACCCAGTTAAAAAGTCCCCGGAAAAAAAGGGGTCTTTCAACCCCCCATTTTAGTTTTATGGGCTTTAAATGTCCTTGTCCTTTGCGCTTGCCCCCCCAGAGGCGGGCAATTTGGTTCACTTGGAAATATGGGTTAACGCTCCCGTTCCCCCCCAGGGGCCCCCTTTTTTTGGCATTTTTTCTCATTTTTACTCAAAGTACTGGGGGAAAAAGTTCGTGCTTTGTTTCTGTCCGTGCTCCATGTCCTCTGAATAACCCACATTGGTCAAGTTTTCCCCGTACCTCCCCTTTTACAATTCAGGGACTTTTTTACCGCTATTTTGTACATGCAAATTTTTTTAGTATGTAATTTAGAAAACAATTTTTTTAAAAAAGGATGGAAACCCACCAGTCTTTGTTTCTCTTTTTTTTATTATTAAATGGGGTTTTCTCAATACAGGGATTGATAGTATGTTAAAGATCTTCAAAAAAAATCATTTTGCAATATTGTCCATTTAAAAGTGTCCTCCCATTCCCTTTTTGACAGACCCTCACCCGACACTCTTGACAATTGTGAGAACAAATTTTTGTTGAAACAAAATTTTTTTTATAATAGGACCTGTAGTAAGCGCAGTAAGCAAAATGCCCCCAAAATTCAAAAAACATGACCCCTTTGGCCCCTATGGACAATTCGAAAAAAAAAATTCTGTTAGAAAAACTTTTTTTTTTTTAAAAGGGCCCGAGTATAGCTCATTTCAAAGCAAAATGCCCCCAAAAATTCAAAGCATGACCCCTTTACCCCTTTGGACAATTGTGAAGAACAAATGTCTGTTAGAAACAAAAAAAAAAGTTATAATAGGACCGTGTATTGCTGCATTTCAAAGCAGATGATCCAAAAATTTATAAAAATGACCTCCCCCCATGTTAAAAAAGTAGGGATAATCCCCTTAAAAGCCACAATTTTTGTTCCAAAGGACCCCGTTATTGCTGTACTCAACTACATGACCCCAAAAAATTTTTAAATATGACTTCTCAGCCACTATTAAAAATTGTGAGGGGGAAATGCCACTTAAAACCACTTTCTGTTCCAAAGGACCATAATTTGCTGTATCTCCGAAATGACCTAAAAACCCTTGACAAGCGAAAATTCAAAATATAAAGTGAGTAAAGGGAAATACGGTGTTGTATGAACCTTGCTGTCTTTTAAAAGTTCCTACGAAAAAACCGAAAAATAACTTTTGGGAAAAGAAATAAAAATTGCAGTAAAAAATTACTTTTAAAAAAAAAAGTTTTCAAGGGACCATTTTTTTGAAGAGGAATGTGAATTTGCCGGAACTAATCGGTGCTCGGAATTTGGGGCCACAACATCATCAGGATCCATGCCCATTTATCTGATGAAAATCAAACGATCCCCATTACTGTGGAAACCGGAGCGTTTTTCTGTAATGCTCCCCAAAAAAGGGGCTGAAGGTCGCTCAGATAGACCTGGTGCTGGGGCAGGAAACACTTTGGCGGGGGAAGCAATTCGGGCCATTCTTCTTTTTGGATACCCAGAGTCTATTGGGTCCGGAAAACACTACAAAAAACTCGGTGTTGAGACCGATAGTGTGACCATGTTTTAAAGCTGGTTCTGTGGTTGGATTTTTTCCCTCTTGCATGCGTTGGTGAGGGGTAAAAAGATTGCCGAGGTCACCCATTGGCTTCTCCCACCTTGCTGTGTGCTGCCCTTGGGCTCTTGGCACTCTCTGCTGTCAGTCGTGATGTTGTTCCCCGGGGAATTTGGGGAACGTGAGCGAGCAACGTGTCTCCGGGTTGATCAATAGCAAGGTTCCATTTCCTGCATTTTACCTCTATTTGGGTGGGTGGGGAAAAGTGCTGAGTTTTGTTTTGTCCCGGGGTCCGGAGGGTGCCACCCGTAAACTTTTGTTCATTTTGAGGGCCTTTAAATGCGAGGATCCTGTTGGGGAAATGGAGCACCCCAAGCATCATGTGAGAGATGGAGCCTTGTTTTCCAAGGGGAAAGGGGCCTAAAAACTGATTTTCCCTCATTTCCTCCTCCGCCTCAATTGGCAACCCCTTTCCCAAGGGCAGGGAGGCGGTAACGCGGTGTTGGAATACCTCCCCTCCCCCCCGTGCCTCGGACAGCTTTAAACACCCCTGACTTCCGGGATGAGACCTGAGAGCTGATGCGCACCTTGCACTGTCTGGACCCCAAACCCACTCTTTTAAATGAAGCCCGATGAATTGTAAAATGTCGGGCCTTGTGGATTTGAGGAGAGAAGGCTGTGCCCGCATCTGTGTCGTCTCCCCCCGTCGTGGCGGGACCTGTTTTTTCGGGGTGCCCAACGAGTTCCAGAAAAAGATCCCAAAATGCTCTGCTGAAAGGGGGCATTTCGCCGGGGACCATTTTGGGGTGGCTTCTTAAAAACGGGCAAGGATGGTGCAGGCTTTTCCCCTGCCTCCACTCTGGGGTGGCTCAAACCCGAGGTCCGCACGCTGCTTGTAGGCCCGTGTCCTTGTACTGCTAATGGCATTTCCTGCTGCCACAATCCTGGGGCATGTGAGGGGGGAATTTCCCCGGGGTTGCCCCGGCAAAAATGAGAAGGTTGACGGGGAGGCCGAGTGACCTGAAAAGCGCCGGGGGACGAAGCAGGGTGCGAAGGGCGGAGGTTTTAAAACACAGACTTCTGAGCATTCTCAGCAGGCAGTCCAGTCCCAGGCGCAGATTTCGCCCGCGTTTATCGCACACCACTTTGCCTAGGGCACAAGGTTCCTTGGCACCCATCCAGCGCTCTGGCCCTCGTTGCGGAGAGCCGTCCACAGTCTGACCTGTTTGTGGACCGGTCTCCAAGACAGATTAATTTTCAACACGGGCCTGGTTTCTCTGGGGAACGTGATGCCACCTGAGGACCTTGGGGGAAAGAACCTTCACCATCCCTGCGGTTTTTGATAGAGCGCTGGCGCCCAGCCTGAGAGCCATGGTCTCCCCCAGAGACATCACAGAGATATTGCGGACATTGTGAGCGGTCACAGAGATATAGCGGCCTTGGCCGTGCTTACTAGTCCATGTGTTCGTGGTCCAGATGGACTTTTCCGGCCCACGATGCAGACATCCGCGCTTGAAATTTTAGATGACACGTGCTGGCCAGGGCAGGGACGGCTTTTTGGCAAAGAAATGCCTGCTCGGCATCTGGTATTGGGGGCAGGCGAGGGCCCATGACGTGGCGGATTCCATCTGTGTCCACAGACGAAGGCAAACATTTCCAGGCCAAAGCCTGGCAATGCCGACATCAGCTTTTGGCTTTGGAATGGTTTGGGTTAAACGTGTTTCTTGCTCCCTAACCTGGAACACAGAAGGCTGGGCTGCTAGACTGGCCGCTGTACGGTGTGCAGGTCGTCAAAAATGGCGGAAGGGAAGGGTAGGATTGGGTCTCTGGTGGTGCTGGTGGTACTCGGGGCGACGGTTTGGTGGAGGCATGAAAGCGGAGGCTGATCCCTCGATCATGACTCTGAGGACATGGCAGCTGAGGAACGCTTGGTGGTGGCGGGGGGACAGTGGGTGTGACAGTGGTTGGAGCACGGGCATCGGTCTGTCTGGCCTTTTTTGGCCAAGTGTTGCCATCCATTTCAACTCATGATTCGCTGCATTTTTTGACTAGGGCATGTTCAGTGGTGGTTAACCCACTAAGGTGTCTTGCTATACTTATTCCTTTAAGGCAAAGGCGGCATATTACATCGCTGGGTGAATCAGAGGCTTCGCCCAAAGAAGGCCAGGCTGAGAGGTCCTGGACCCTTTTTGCGGCGATAAGCGAGGTGAGCGGGGTTTGCGCTGACCGTGGAAGGCGGAATCATATTAGCGGACTTCTGCGACCGCCCTCTCCCTTTTTGAGGCGGAAACCCATACTGACACTACCCCATCCTTTTGGTCTGTCCTCCTTGACAGTGATGAAAGTGCTAGCTTGCAAATTCTGCTGAAAAGACCACGTTGTGATCCGCAATGTCTCATCATTCATCATCAAACATGGTGACTTCGTCGTCCTGACATTCTGCATCCAGGAGCTGCGGGCCTACAGCAAGAGGGATGCAAGACGTTGCCGAACCCCCCCTAAAAACCCGGGGATTTTTGCCGATTGACCGGCTTACCTTCTCCTCCTATGATGGCATCAGTAAACTGGGCGCCAGAGCAAGAGAAAATATTCCTTTTTGGACTCTTGGATCTTTTAACATGCCTTCTGACATCAACCGCATTTTGTCATCAAGAGGTCTTCAGAAAATGGATTATCCACAGTGGTGGGTACACGAGTTGTACATTTGGGCTGCTTCATGTTGGATGTGCTGGTGCTGTCTGATGACGACATTTGTGGCCGTGACTGGGGGACGAGTGAGTAAGACTGCTGGATGCAGGGGCGCGATTAACCAATGGAAAGGACAGATTGCCGACGCGGACTGTTTGTTACTGATATTCACAGGGCGCTGACCCAGTGTGCAGGCATGACGGTTCTGCAAACTGACGATCGGCTGGCATGCGTGTTGTCGCCAGCACTGAAAGGAGCACCTTCTATGTACCATCTACGCCTCCATGTCCTACCCACCCTATATTTGCTCGCTTACCACATGAATTCGCTCCAGTTCAGAAATATAAAAATTTGAGAAGGTATGGAAGGTTTTGGAAAGTTCTTATTAAAAGACGGCATAATCACGCGTTATTTTCAAAACCCTCAAGATCAAACAAAATTGCTGATTCAATTTAAACTGCAAGTAGATCTATTCAACAAGCTGTTGTGCGCAAAGTCAAAAACATATCTGGAATTTAATCGGGATATACAATGGGTATTTTTTGCACTCTTTCAATTCACCTGCTGGTGACTACAAAATTGCAATATTCACATTTAAATGCAAGGTGCCTCAAAGAAACAAAGCTGTAGTGCGCCAAAGTTCAAAAAATATGGTATCTGTAATGTATTACAGACATTAAAGGTTTTTTTGTGCACCTATCAATTCACCTGTGGTAATACACAATTGCTGATCAAATTTAACTGCCAAGGTGCTCTATCAAACAAATCTGGACTGGGCAAAAAAGTGCAAAAAAACGCTTCTGTCATGTATTTGGATTCAATACAAGGTTATTTTTTGGCACCCTCATCAACCTGTTGCTTGACTACAAAATTGTCGGATTTAACTTTATAACTGCAAGATGGATGTTATACTGATAATTAAAGGGTGCGTTTTGCACCTAAACAGAGACTTGCATGTTACTCTAGAAAAGATGTGACTATCCTATATAAGTTCAGGCTGCCAATATCCAGGAAATATTTCAATAGAACTGTTAATAATAAAAGCTATTGCGTGCAATGTCTACATAAGTCTTTGAGTGAACTTTATCAGTATTCTTTATAGAGCTTGTCTGATGTTGCCCGGGGGGCCCCCCCTACCGCTCCCCCACGTGGGATTTACGCGGTAGATGTCCACTTTATATATTCTCTACCTAACTAAATACAATCTTCCAATCTCTAATCTAAACTAAAGTTGTAAGGCATCACACTAGCAGTAGAGCTTTAATCTGTGAGAAATAGATTAATTTCGCTGAGCTGTTTGTACACAAGCAGAGCGCACTTCCTTTGCTTGAGCGCTGAGAGGACACTGAGGCTCTGAACAGGAACGCTGTTCATGTAAAACGAGGTCATTTGTGATTTTTCCAGACCAATTGCAACATACAATCCCAGTCATGACGTCACACACACAATCTCACCTGTCTTTTTCTGTAAGCTGATTTGTGGCCGCCCAAAATGACAGGTAATGCGCAGAAAAGCGAAAATGGCGCGTCTTATTAGAGATCGCAACAGTTTTTAATGTAAATATTTAGCATCATGATCTAAAAATTTCGATCAACATAAAAACTGTGCCGATTTCAACTTTGTCGATAATAATCGCTCAACACTAATGCTAAAGTTCACATAATATAATAATATCTGTTTCACTGCTATTTGTATAGCCTAGTACAGAGCATTCTCTGACCTGTAAGGCATAAACTCTTAAGTTCAGTTTCATTGTCGAGTATTGAAAGAGGGTTGTAATTTAATCAGAAACACTATTTCACAAAATATGAATTACGTACAATGCATGCTTTAAAAAGGTCGGTTAGAATTTTATTTGTGTTTGACACACATTAAACACATTTCGAGTCTGTAGCATTTTTTGGATATTTCTCATGCACAGTACAATCCATTACCAGAGCAGCTTTTCTTGTAATAATTGCATCTCTTCTACATTCTGTTTTTCTTTTTTAAATTGTACACTAGTAAGAAAGATAAGAAGGATGATCACTAGACAGTTTTTCTCAGCTGACCTACACAGGAACATTATAATGTTACATTCACCACAACAGATCCCAAGTAAAATCATATTCCTTATAAGGATTTAAAAGTCGGCATCACAGGTCAAATTACTAATCCTCATTCTACACCTCATGATTCTCCTCACATTCCTCCATCAGCATCCTTATAGTCCTCATCCTTCTTATTATCCTCATCCACCTCCCCCTCGTCATTTTTTTCCTTCTTCCTTATCATCCTTCAAGTCACAATCCTTCTCATCCTCCACCTCATTCTCATCATTGTGAGATAGTTGGGTATATTATTCTGCTGAAAGAGGCCACTGACTTCAGGAATTACTGTGTCCTTGAAGGAGTGTAAGTTATCTGTAACAATGTTTAGGTGGATGTATGTCTCACATTAATATCCACATGAATGCCAGGACCTTTACTGCATTCTGGTGCCATTTCTTGGCCAGGTAAGTGACATACATGTACCTGGCAATCTACTATAATTAGAGATGGGCGAATTTCACAAAATTTCGATTCGCCGAGTTCCAACAAAATTAGTTTCGATCTGAATTTATTTGCGGTGAATAGCGTTAAAAAACAGCTATTTCCTGGCTGCAGAGACCCTGTAGGGTGCTGAAGAACATTGTGCCATGCTTAAATATGCAGAGGGAGCTTGCTTTGATCTTCATACAATGCTGCGTTTCAGTACATATAGACACGCACATGACTGCCGCCATTCTTAGAATCGCTTCACTCTAAAATTCCCTGTGCACTTACAGGGGCAAAACTGACCAAAAAACTGAAGCAGGTATGCAGCCTGACAAAGTCATGTCAGCGCCAGCTGGAAAGAACCGAGATGAGGGCTAAGATCCTATGATAGCATCAAAGAACACAATAGTAGGTTCCTGGAGCCGGCACAGTAAGGGGAAGTCACAGCAGGGGTCACTCCACAAGGCCAGAGTTTTACATCTTCACCAGATGATTCCACGGAATATGACAGATCTGTTCTGTTAAACGCTGATACATTTAGAGGCCCCCCGAATGAGTGGAGAGGGTGTCGGCAGTAATTTTGTGTTGATGTCTCTGATCATGTTGCCTTTCCCTTCATCTGTCAGTGTCCACTTTCAATCGGTCAATAATCCATCAGTATTGCTAAAGCCAAAAACAAAGAGGAGTTCATCCAAAACAGAGGTGACCAGTAAATGGGATATTTGCATGTCTTCTGTGTTCTGTATCCACTCTTGCTCTTGGCTAGCTAATCATTAGACAATCCTGATCCTTTTCATTCCTTCTGACAGATGAAAAGAAGGGGAAAACCAAATATAGTGGCAACATCATAGAGTGGTGGAGGGTGGAAACAGCATTATGAAACCACAGGGTATTCCAGTGAGACAGCAGTCAGTTGGCAGCAGCATGAGTAGGCCACAGAGTGGCACAATGACAAATTCTGGAGGTGGCAGCAACATCAGGAGCCCACAGAGTGGCACAATGACACAGTGTGGAGGTGGCGGCAGCAGAAACAGCAGCATCAGCAGCAGCAGCATGAGGTCAGAGAGTGGCGCAAAGACAGAATGTGGAGGTGGGTGGCAATTTCAGTCCCTGGTAAAGATGGTGGGAGGTAGATGTAAAAAAATGGCAGAGATGTGGGGCTCAGGGGGGTGGCAGCATCAAATAGTAGCTGAGACAGGAATTTAGACCAGATCTTTCCAAAGTTTGGGAGGTGTCAATGCGTCTAATCTGACATAAGGCTTTGGGCGTGGGGAAAATCCGCCGATCCACACCTGATTCATTTTGAAAAAGGGTCGTCCTCCCTTTTGGGTGGAAATGCTTCCCCCTTGGGGAAAAACAATGGCCCCCGCCACACTGAACACCATTTTGTGCACACACTGGCGGTGAGGGACAGCCTACCGGGCAAACCGGCAATTGTGGCCCAAAATCCAGTTTGGCTGCCCGTGTCCAGGGGATCTTCTCCGGGGGTGGCGAGTGCTTTCCCCTTTCTTCCCCGGCCCCCAAGTGCGATCGGCTAATCATCTTTTGTTAGTTTTTGTGGGCACTGCTTTCCTCCTCAAGGTCTTGGTATGCGGAGGCTACCTCTCAAACATAACCCCCCATGCCCCTCAATCAACTTTGCCCCCTCTGCAAGAAACAGCGAATTCTGCTCCCCCTCTTCGCGCCAAGTAGCTGCGTCTGCCCTCAAATTGTTGCCTCGCTGTTTAAAATGGGGTGATCCCAGACCAAAATAGTAGTTTTTCAGGGTGAAGGAACCCAACGGGCAGAGGGGGGGTTTGGGCAGGTGAGGGGCCCCTGAGTGTTCCCGGGCCTGCCAACTAAGGGTTGTGTCGCGAACCCACTGACTCTTGGCTGGGGTTGTCAGATTCTCTGGAGAAGTTGTGACCTAGTCAAACAATCAAGAACCCTTGGGTTGGTGGTCAAAACACGGGCACTAGATGACACTGGCGTTCTGGCCTTTCCAAATCACCCGCTGCGCGTCCCCTTACTGTGCTGGGACCTGTGCCTGCTCCGGAACATTTGTATTGAAGAGCCCGACAATCCTTTCTGACATACTGTTTTCGCAAAATTTAAGACTTGTTTAAAAAGATGTCTGTAAATAATAAATACATGTATTTTACTCCCCATGAACCCATAAACAGGTAAATTAACCCCTTTGTATTAATACCCCCAGAAATTAAAGAGAAAAATTTGGCGTATATGGGGGGAAAAAAAACACTATTTTTATCCAAATAAACCCACTAACAACAGGCTTAATTAACCCTTGGATATTAAATACCCTACAGAAATGAACAGATGAAATTTAGGCGTATATGGGGCAGAATTAAACCCACCCTGGACTTTAGGGAGAATATCCCACAAATTAAAACAAAATGATAACGCTGGTAGCGTTAAATTTGTACAACTGAACCACTTGTGAAACTCTTTGGCCCCAGTCTCTGATAGTCTCAGTTTCTTTTAGAATGACTTCTATGGAGCAGCAGATACAGAACGCTGGTTGAGGTAGAGGTGTGCAACTGACACAGACTTGTGATGGTCTTTCCCCCCCAATCGCTGGTAAAAGCAATTTGTTTTATAATGAGTTGAGTTCAATAGCAGAGCAGCAGCTAGATGCTTATGCCAGGACAGACTGTGAGAACTGTGAGGATTTAAGATGGCTGTGACGTCACAGAAGCCCGCCGGTCGCTGATTGGCTTCATGTCTGCACATGTCATTGAGTGTGTTGCTTTCTTCCTCCCACAATTCTCTGCCCCGTGTCAAGCCATGTGCTCGCGGCCATTTTACCAATAAAAAAGACGCTTTGTTCCCGCGAATCACCCTAAACTTCGGCTTCGAGGAGAACCGAAGCTTTCCTGAAATTCTAAAGGAATTCCACTTTGTTAGAATTGATTCGCCCATCTCTAACTATAATGTAGAAAAAATAGATGATTCACCTGACCAGGCCACTTAATTTCTTTACTCAGCGGTCCAGTTTGGATGTTAACATTACCATATTAAGTGCTTTGGACAGGAGTCATCATGGCAGCTGTAATGCACTCTTATTCACTTTCTCTGTTCTTCTCAACTATTGACTCATTTCTGCCTGAATATGCAATTAGATATTGTTAGTTGCTTTTTCAGCATTTACCTCACCTAGGGCGACATGTCCCATTAGGGCTGCACCATTTTTTTGGCGTATTCTGCACCAAAAAACTGTTGATGCCGTATTCTCTATATAAACGAACTGTCGTACACCAAAATTAGGTGCATTTGACACTTTTGAATGCGCATAAAGTAGGCGCATCAAATATGCTAGCAATGATATGCTGTGCGCCTTTTTTTTGGTATACAGCTAAATTAGACGCATTAAATATGCTATACAAGACATACCACATGCCAGATTTTTGACAGGTATTATTTACTCAGGCGCATTATACACTCATTTAATGCGCCTTAAAGCTGGCATGGAAGCGCCTCTTTTCTGACATGTCTCCCCTAGTATCTACTTCTACAGAAATGTATAGTGCTCTCCTTGGTGCCCCACACAGTTATGGTACCCCGCTTTCTATTCTTATGCAGTGGTAATGCCCACAGACTATAACCTTGCCCCTTACTACACAATAATGACTTCCTTCTTGTGTTACCACACAGTCGTACTTTCTGTCCTGACAGAGTAGTAATATAACTTCTTTGTGCCAGCATATAGTAGTAAAATTTTCCTTTCCACCATCATAAAGTAGTACTCTTTTCATTCCAAAGGTATAGTAATTAAGTACTTGTGCAACATTCCTTCCCTTATATATATCAAACTCTTTGTACTGAAAAAAACAAACCTGAAACTAACTTAAAGGGGTTTTCCAGGACTTCTCTTTTTATTTGTTATAGGGCTCAGAAAACGATATGGCTACAATCACTCTTGCAAGCCTGTAGTTTGCAAGTGAGTAGAAGTAAATACATTTGATTCATTACAGAAAGGGGGAACTGTTTCTTTATCTTTGAGTTCTGCTGGCAGGAATTACTAACAGTAATAGGAGCAAAGGACAGCAGTTCAGAGCTGCGGGAGTAGTGCACTGTTGTCATGAAAATGATGACTGGACTCTGTACAGTTTACATTAGACTCAGGAGTCCTTACTATCATCATTATCATGACAGCAAGTACAGAACTGGGGGATTACCCACTAAAAGTTAAAAGTAGATCTAATGATATATGAGAAAGAAGGCAAAAGAAAAAAAGAAACACATGAAGGTAGTAGAATATCTTTAATTGTCAGTATAAATGATGTTTATAGTGTTCTATGAAATTTAAAAACTCCCAGATAACCCCTTTAACCAGTGACACTCTGCTGAGGCATCTTCTGGTATCTTCTGCTCACTGCCAAGTGCTATGCAGTAACATCATTGAATAGTGTAGTGTATAGGAGTTCTACCTTACTAAATATGCCCTGTATTGTTGTATATACATATTTGATTTTTTTGCACTATTTCAACTATACTTGAACTCAGTAATTCTGAAATATGTTAATGTAGTGGTATTTATTGTCAAGATGTGATGTCATGTTGATCTCATAAATTTTGTCAAAGAATTACCTGATTGGACATCTCACATTAGGAGAGGTTACCTAGGAAACAAAGGTGGGGACCAGAGTGTATAAATTGGAGTGTCTGGTTTCCTACATTTTGAGAACCAGGGGCAACTGACATAACTCTTAGGCCGTGTTCACACGGCTTATTCCCGACGGATTTGTGCACCATATTGAGCGCACAAATCCGCCGTGAATAAGGGGCGGGATGCGGGCGGGGCCGGAGCGCGGCGGGGGCGCCGCGACCGGCCCCATAGACAATGCATTGTTTTACGGCGCGTCCGCGCTGTAAATAATGTGCATGTCACTTTCTCCCCCCGCGGCGGATTTGCCGAGCGGGGAGGAGCGACGGAATCCACTGTTCTCTATGAGAGCAGTGGATTACTGTAATGACTCCGATGGATTGGCGCCTTATTGAAGCGCAAATCCGGCGCGGAATACGGCGCCAATCCGTCGGCAAATAAGCCGTGGGAACGGGGCCTTAGCCACAATGTGTGCGCAATGCCACTCTGCAACGTTGCTTCAGAAAGGGGGAGGACCATAAAACATTGCAGAGTGGAATTGTGCACACACCCGACAAGCTGTGCATACTGCGAGATGAGCGACATCTGATGCACCTGACAGGCTGTGAGAGCTGCAGGGCTTAGTGTCTGTATCCGAGACGTCTAGTTTGGATCAGTTACTCCGGGACTGGAGACTACTATATAACCGCAAGTGGTTACTCAAATTTGAGAGACTTTTTACTAAAGTTTTGATACTTGATACATAGAAAATTGTTATTTAACCCCTTCCTGACGGACGGTCATAATAATATGGCTCTAAATGTTTTTGCTCTTTGCCTTCTGAAAGCCATAACTTTTTTATTTTTCCACCTACATAGACATATGAGGGCTATTATTTTGCGGGACAAGTTGTACTTTCCAGTGATGTTATTCATATTACTATAGAATATACTAGGGAATGGCAAAAAAATTCTAAATGGGGCAAAATGTGAAAAAAACGTACTTCGCCATGTTTGCGGGAGGTTTGTTTTTACAGAGTTTATTCTTCGGTAAAAATGATGTGTTTTCTGTATTCTACAGGTTGTTATGCATCTGACAATACCAAACATGTAGGGTTTCCGTTATGTTTTGGTACCGTAAAAAAATTCCAAACATTTTCTATTCCTGAAATTTGCGCTGCGGCGCCATTTTGTGCGACCAATACATTTTTTGTACTAACACCTACGGACTTCAGTGAGGCGGCATTTTATTGTGGGCACATGTGTACTTTTTAATGCTAGCACTTTGAAATGGATGCGACTTTTTTCATTACTTTTATTCCAATTTTTATGTGACGTGAAATGACAAAAAACCCCCGCTATTTTGCCGTTTGGATTTTTTTTTTCTTCTAAGGTGTTTAGTGTACGGCATAAATTATATTATATTTTTATAGATAGGACTTTTTTGGACGCGGCGATACCAAATATGTGTAACTTTTTAATTATTTTATTGTTTTTATTTGTAAAATGGGGAAAGGGGGGGTGATTTGAACTTTTAATACTTTTTTTTTTGTACTTTTAAACTTTATTTATTTATTTTTTTTACTTTCACATTTAGTCCCCCCATGGTACTTGACCACTAGGGGGCGCGATCGTTAATACAGCCTAATTGCATTGCATAGGCAATGCATTAGGGTGTAGAAAGATGGCGGTTTCCCCACTTCCTGTCTGCGGACGGAAGTGGGGCAAACAGGAACATGGCAGCGATCAGAGCCTTCACAAGGCCCTGCGCTGCCATGTTAGCCCGTCGGGACTCAGCGATCTTATCGCTGATGTCCCGATCGGGCTGAAAAATGGTGCGCGGCACCAATTTTCAGTCATCCAGACGCCGCGGCCAACCTGGCCGCGGCGCCTGATGGGTTAAACAGCGCAGGCGGGCGACGCCGCCCACCTGCACTGAAACCGCCGGGTGTTAGTTGCAATTAGCCGCTAACACCCGGTGGCTGTGAAGCGGGATTGCGCCGCGATCCCGTTTCAAAGCTGCTTACCGGCGCTATGACGTACTCATACGTCATAGGTCGGTAAGGGGTTAAATATAAGAATCATTAAAGAACAAGTGCTTTTACATAGAAATATCGTCAAAAATCTGTGGATTACATAGGAGTATCCCTTCACTTTATACTCAGATATAGGGCATAGGGAAAGTGCCCATATATATACTCCTTTCAATGCGGTTTAATATAACATTTGGATAGAGGTCACTATAGACAGGGACCCTTGCCTGTCATCTAGCATACAGACCACGCCGATATAAACATTTACGAATGGTCTGACGTGACACTTGGTTGCCTATCACCTCCATTTAATGTGCATGGAGTTGTGTGGCATTCATCAACCAATTCTGCAGTGCATTATCTACAATGAAGCGGTCATCGTTGTGTTATGTAACTAAAGGAGTCCACTTTTTTGCCTTCGTGACTCTTCCAGTCTCTCTGTATCTCTGTTGCAACCTGTTGACAGTCTGGCCCACATCCTGCTTGAGACCTCGCAATGTCGAGGAAACTGTTGTTTAAATTGTAAGGTTGTTTTGGGTTTCTGATGATGTCAAAATCAGCATAATGGGGAGGATGTTTGAATCCCAATTCAAAAGGATCCCAAACTTTTTTGGGGTGATTCAAGGGATTAACACCTGTTGCGAAGTTTGCCATTCACCTCCTTGTTATAGATCAGCAGTTGTGCAAAAAGTACTAAAACATGGAAGTTGGACATGTGTATTCTAAAGTTAAAGATGGTTCATTAGCTCATTTAAAAAAAAAAAAAAAAAAAAACAAAAAAATGCTATATTTATTCTGAAATTTCAACCAAAATCCAAATATTCATAACTTTTTGTAAGTAGTGTATATGGAAAAGACATTCCTATTGTGGACTGTCCAAACTGAGAGTCAAAGGATAACATTACGATTCTACTCCCAGTTCCTTGTCTCCTGCCCGATATTCTGCATAAGAACAAGAAAACATTGCTAGAACACCCAGGCAGTTGAGGCTACAACCCCCAGATGTGTCCCAGGGGAATTAAGGAGTTAACACCACTGCTCCTTACACCTGCAGACCCCCTCTTCCCTTTTTTTTGGGTTCCTAGAGAAACAAGAGAGGATTGCGTTCAAAGCCACATGTGACTAGTAGTACTCTTATCCTCTCTGCTGCGACTTTGGAACATTACAGTATTTCATACTAGGCCACTAATATTTTCAGTGAAAGAGTAAATGGCTGGATATGGAGAAAATGTTGGAGCCACAACAAAAATCTGGGATGCTATCAGGTTTACTAGCAATACCTGTAAATGACAGGGTGAGATGTTTATGTAGCCATATTTTGGCTGTAAACGTATCTGAGATGTCAATGTAGTTTTTCAGTTAGTTGGGAGTGGTAGACTAAGAGAGGCTTACTCATGTTTCAGGGGCCCACAAAGGAATTCAAGGGATCTTCAGTGGGTTAGTCTGAGCCTGAAACTCAATGAGCAAGTAACTTTTTTCTTTTTTTTATGTGTGCTGTTAAAACTTTTGTTAATGGTCTATTAATTCTATGATGAAGTCATAAACAGTCAAGTTGCATTATTATGACCACCAGCTTGCAAGAAGCAAGTGGTCATAACAATGGGACTCGACTGTGTACTTTTGGCCACCAGATCAAAAACTCAGTACCTAAATGAAAGCCTCAGTACTGCAACATCTATAGATAAACCAAAAATAGCTTTGTGAGTAACATAATTTAAGATTTATTTATGAGAAATGGACTTCTATTCAGGTCACTCTCCATTGAAAAAAGTTCACTTTCATAATGTACATTTCAGGCGATCAACAAATAAAAGAGATACGACACTCAGAGATTGACTTGTTTGATAGCATTACCGGCGGCAGAAATAAATATATTGGATTTTTAATTGAATTTCATCATTGATAAAGTTGTTTTGAATGAACCATTTTGTAAATACCATTTAACTAATCTGTTCTGGTGTTTGGGACACATTAAACCCAAAATTCAATTACATAGATAGATAAATGGAGAATAAAGGATCAATTATTGGAATCAGTTCAGAATTCTCAGCTACATCACATTATAATGGCATCAGTACCAGAACACTGTGTAATATAATATGAGGGGCCATTTAACAACCATGATGTTTGGCAACCCACAATCACTAGGAGGCCATATTTAGCCATGACCTACAGTATATCTAGTAGGGGTCTATAAGGTATAGCAACTGCTTGAAAGTCCCATCATATTATGATAGCCTGAGACAGAAACTAACAGCTCGGACACCACAATCTGTGGACCACCAAAGGAACAAGTACTGGTTGTGTTCTGTTCACATTGTGTTCAAGGGGGATAGAGTTTAATCAATATTTTTTTGTTATATAATTACTATTCTTTTAATTGTATGCAATATGCATTACTGCAAAATGCACATTTTTCTTTATCCCATACTTGCTGGATCTTAGCAGTCACGTGGATTCCTTCACTTGGAAACTCAGTGGGAAAACACATAAACGGATGGTGTCTGAAACATTTTGTAAAAAATATTTTTCAAGGAGGTTCAAAAACATGGACTTTTATAATTTTCTAAAACAGTGAATACATGGCTCACAGAAACATCAGATCATGAGTATAAAACACAGCTGGGTAAATGGGCCACACATAGAAAAAATGTTAAGTAGATGAGCTGCATTCCTTTAAAATGATTGATCAGGTTGTTATGCACGTGGTGTTGTCAAATATGTCTACTTTTTTATGTGATAAAAATTTATAGTATGGATAGAGTGGTATGTGTTTTGCTATTTTTTACATAATTTACCTAATTTTTAATATATTTTTTTTAATTTTACCAATATGAGACTCTACTGATCAAACACTTGATCGCTGTTTTAATACATTGCAGTACATGACTGTCCTGCAGTGTAGGAAATTAGCTGTCAATCATCCTGTCAGACTCCGCCTTTGGGCTGGAACTGGCAGGACTAGATCACAGACAAACTGGAGGCTGATGTAATTTCAACCCTTGGCTCCTCACAATCGTAAAGCAGAGTGCTGAAGAAGACCAGGCAGAGACTTCTACCTCTCTAACATCTGTTACTGTGACATATCAGGTGTAAAACAGGTGGGATCAAAGCAAACTCCAATACTGACCATTAGAACATGTAAACTAGTAAGGATGTCAGCTCACCTTGATTGCAGAAAGTGCACCTGGTCAGTCCCGTGATTGCCTTCTCCTAACTTCGGCTGGATAATTCGTCCTCAGTTGCAGGACATGAATCATACGGAGAGAAACAAAAGCGATGTCCAGTCTCGAGGTAAACAATGGAGAGTTCTTTATTTCAATATAGTCGGTGCAGAGGGTATATAAAAAGACGTGGCGTGCAAGCCTACGCGTTTCAGGAGCAATTCCACTCCCTTGTTCACGGCAGGGCAGGTAACACTCAAATGAACAGATTAAATAGGGAACTGATCGTCATGCAAACGATACGTCATTTCCTCTTCAATACATAATGGGTATACACTGCTTGATATAAAAAAAAACTTCTAAAAATTATTTAATATCTTTGCTTAACCACTCTTAATCTATATACATCTATGTTACTGTTATGAAAAGAGGTATTAAGGGGTTGATAGGTGTTGTAGGGGTTAGTGGATATATGCTAGGTCGTTACGGAGATTTAACCCCGCTGGTATTCTGGTTTGCAGCTCCAGAATCCAGAAGGCTTCTCGCAATCTGACCTTTCGTTGCCAGTCTCCACCTCTTTCTGGGCATTCTATTCTTTCTATGCCAAAAAAGGATAGACTGCTTACATCACCAGCATGTTCTTCTGTGAAATGCTTTGCTGCCCCTGAATAGGTACTGTGCCCTTTATTGATGTTGTTAAGATGCTCCGCTATTCTAGTTTTCAATTTTCTAGTGCTGCATCCTATATATAATTTATCACATGTTGTACATTGAATACCATAGACGATGTGGTCCGAGTCACAATTAATGAATTTCTGTATATTGTATTCTTTTTGATGTCCTTGAGTATTCTTGAAGGTTTTTGTTTTGTGTGCATATTTGCACATATTACATCTGCGTCCTCCGCATGGGAAGAAGCCTTTTTGCGAAAGCCAAATTTTTTTATTCTTTTGGCTTTTAAAAATACTCGGTGAGATTTCATTACCTATGGTGATATTTCTTTTAGGTACACATCTGACCCCTTCCTCTAAAATTTTAGCCAATACATTGTCCTGTCTGAGTATGTTGATGTTTTTGTAGAATATTTTTTTTATTTTTTCAAAGCTAGTATTATATGGTGTAGAGAAGACCAGATTTTTGTTTTTGTTTTTGTTTTTTGATGATTCTTTACTTTCCTCCCAACATTTGTTAATAAGATAATCATGTTGTTTTTTATCCTGTATTTTCCAAAGTGCTCTATTTATTTGTGTTTTATTATAACCCCTATCTTTTAATCTATTTATGATGTTTATTTTTTCTTTTTCGAAATCATCATCATTGGTGCATGCCCTTCTCGCCCGTATGAATTCACCCAGGGGGATGGCATTGAGTGTGTGTTTAGAATGGCTACTTTCTGCCCTCAAAATTGCATTCCCACTGGTGGGTTTACGATATAAAGAGGTAGTTACCTTGCAGAGTGTGGTATCCCCTCTTAACAGGACATCCAGAAATGGAATTTTTTCTTTGTCCCATACATGTAGAACATGTACCCAACAACTTCTGGGATGTCTCAGGAGCTTCAGTTCTCCGTGGGCCACAAATGAAAGCCAAAGTGACTGCATGCAGCCTACAGGCTTCATGTTTGAGACTCCTGCGTTAGATTATGTACATAAGGAACATACTGTACATAAGCAAAAATCAAACAGCAAAGATGTTCATATCATAGCAGCTGATCATGTGACTTCTATGTGGCCCTTGGAGTGAGGGGACCTGGTCATGTTTGGAAGTATCCCCAATAGCAATGGGTGACAAAACCTGTGCAGGACTCCTCTCTTTACAAGAACAACCGCAAGCAAGAGGTGACGAATCAAGTAGGTAAACAGGGAAACAAAAGTCGTATCCTTTTGTCCAGTGCTGTAGAGTTTAAGTCGTGGAGTTGGAGTCGGAGCCCATTTTGGTGGTGTCAGAGCCGTTATAAAATGGACCAACCCCCAAAATATATAATAAATTGGTACAGTTAGTTCAATGCAGTGCCAAGAGCAAAAGGAATTGGAAATTCCTAGTGCTACTGCTACCATAACTTCAGCCTCATCAGAGGAGGAGTTTAATTTTGAAAAGTATTTGGATGATATGGAGCAGGCAGAGAGAAAAATATTCTGCTCCCATAGCAAACAGAGTGACTATATTTACGAAACATTTTTTACTTGCTTTCAAAGAAGTTGAAGAGTTCATCCGTTCATCAAAACTGACTGTGCATGAGGCGATACCTTTATAACCTGAGATTGTTAGAGATGTTGCCCATGTGGTCATCGCTTTGCCTCCAACCCAAGCTAGTGTAGAGAGGTTGTTCTCTAACCTGGAAATAATTGCATCAGATTCTGAGAAATACTATTTCTCAGAACAAATTCATAGACTCACTCCACAAATGTTATTCAGTAGGTTTTTGTTGAAAACTGTTTTTTATCCCACTTACTGCAGCATTTTACATATTTACAATTTAGTAAAGTGTTTAGTGTTCTAAAGTTGTGTCCAATAAATAGATTTTACACTGTCAAGCAAAAGGGTAACAATGTTTTGAACTTTTGACTTTCAGGTTCCATCTACTACAGCTGAGATTACCATCATTTTATAGACAATAATCTTGACTATCTCATACATAACTTTGACCTGTAACTAGTGATGAGCGATTACGTTGACTATCGTCATCGGGTCGATAGTCGATACCGGCAATTATCAATAAGATATCCGATAGTCGATAATAGATTATCGCCGATGACCCTTAAAGTCTATGGGAGAGGAACAACATCTTCATTCGTGCACCCAAACAGGGATGGGGAAGCTGGAAAATTTAAAATCCACAACAGTCAAATGGATACGGGCTACTCTTAGGCAACACACTTAGGTTATAAAAGCCACAGAAAAAACTCACAGACCATTCACTATCCCTGTTCTTGCACCACAACATGACCCTTAAACCTGCATGACCCACAAAATTAAAAAGTGCCAAAAGGCAGTATGATTTGATCCATCATATTTACTTGAAATGGACATTGAATATCCCCCCTGTCCTGGAACCAGCTGAGCCCCAAACCTGCATGA
The DNA here is from genome assembly GCA_025379985.1 of Phyllomedusa bahiana. Classification (NCBI taxonomy): domain Eukaryota; kingdom Metazoa; phylum Chordata; class Amphibia; order Anura; family Hylidae; genus Phyllomedusa; species Phyllomedusa bahiana. Next base: position 26,597 of record JAODAL010051261.1, read on the forward strand.
CACCGGATTAAAAAGTTCCGGAAAAAGGATTCTTATTAACCACCATTTTATTTGAACTGGACATTAACTATAACTGTCCTGTAACGCAGAATTACATTAAACCCGTCTACCCACAGATTAAAAAAATGATGGGAAAAGGGGTCTTTAACCACCCCTTTTTGTTGAAAGGGCATTGACTATACCCCGTTTGTACCCC
>JAODAL010051262.1:0-26791 GCA_025379985.1 Phyllomedusa bahiana
AGTCAAAAAACACGTAACTGTTTTTTTTTGATATAAAAAAAGGGTGTTTTTTGCACCTTTAAATTTCACCTTGGTGAAATAGAATTGCTGTTTTAAGATTTACTAGATGTTTGCGTAAATGAACATTTGCGGGTTGTGCAAAAGTAAAAAAACACGTAACTTTATTTTTTTGATAAATAAAGGGTATTTTTTGAAACCCTTTAAATTCCCTGGGTAAAATAAGAATTGCTGTTTTAAAAATTTACGTAGACGCTCAATAAACTGCGGGTGTCAAAAGTCAAAAACACGTAACTTTTATGTTTTGATATAATAAACGGTATTTTTTGCACCTTTCAATTCACCGTGTGAATATAGATTCTGTTTTTAAGATTTACTAACTGCGTCAATGAAAAAAAGGCTGGTGCGCAAAATAAAAAAACACAAAACTTTTTAGTTTTGAAAAAATAAACGAATTTTTTTGCACTTTCAATTCACCTGTGGTGAATATAAATGCTTTTTAAAAGATTTACGTAGATCGCGTCAATGAACAGCTGGTGGCAAAAGTCAAAAAACACGTAACTGTTATGTTTTGATATAATAAACGGTTATTTTTTCACCTTTCAATTCACCTGGGGAATAAGAATTGCTGTTTTAAGATTTACGTAGATGCGCTCATGAACATCTGGGGGCGAAAAAACTCAAAAAACACGTAACTGTGATTTTTTCGAAGATACAGGGTATTTTTGGCAACAAACAACCTGTCGACTACAAATTGCTGGATTTAATTTAAGTGAAAGGGTGGATATATCAACATCACAGGTGTAAGGGGTAAAATTTAAACACCATCGAAATTATACTGATAATAAAAGTGGATTTTGCAGCTAACAAAGAGACCTGCATTACTAAAAAAGAGTTTACCAAATAAATTTGGGCTGCCCAATATCCAGGAAATATTTAATACAACGTTTAATAATAAAGATTTTCCCACACAATGTCTACACTAAGTCTTTGGTGACTTTTTCCAGGTTCTTATAGATAGAGCTTTTTTGTGTTCCCCCGCGGGCCCCCCCCCCCCCCGCTCCCACCCCGGAATTTTACAGCGTAATGCTGCTTTAAAATTCCTGCTAACTACAAAAAATTTTTTTTCAAATCTCTAATCAACAAAATTGGAAGGATCACACAATAGAGGGGTTTTCTTGCAAAATAGACAAATTTTCGCTGGGGGTGTTTTTGGGCCACAGGCAGAGCGCAGGTCCTATCCCTATAACCGAAGACACTGAGGCTGAAACGGGAAACGCTTTTTCTAAAAACAGTCATGTGTTTTTTTCCCCCAATCGCAACATACACATTCCAGTCTACGCGCACAACACTCCCCCTGCCTATTCTGTAATTTTTGCGGGCCCCCCAAAAATTACGGAACGCCGAAAAGGTGCATTTTAAATAAAATGAGCACGTTTTTAACCCTTTTAATAACGCATAAATCGGGAAATTTCGATCACCATAAAAACCTTGCCGATTTTAACTTTGTCGAAAAAACGCTCAACCTACAGCGACGCCCCCGCCTCCCCGTCAAACCCTCTCATTTTACGTGCAACTGCGGGTTTCCACCCTCCACATGCTCCAAGGATTGGGCAGCAGCGCAAGCCCTTTACCATACAAGTGACACAGGCCTGACAAGCAGGGTGTGGACCTCGGGGGTAAGCCACCAGAGTTGAGGCAGGTAAAGACTCTGCACCATCCTTGCCAATTTTGAAGAAACCACCAAAAGGGTCAGATGCGGACAATGCCCTTGTCAGCATGAGCATTGTGGTGATCTTAGTTCTGGAACGATCGTTGACACTCTGAAACATCAGGTCCCACCAGCGACGGAGGAGAGACGGACACATATGCGGACACGTAGCCTTTCTCTCCGTCGAATCCAGAAGGCCCGACAGTTTCACAATTTTATCGGTCTTCATTAGCCAGTGGTTCGGAGTCCAGGGCTAGTGCAAGGCGGCGCCTCAGCTCTCAGGGTGCATAATCTGAGGCAAGTCAGGGCTGTATTGAAGCTATGCCGGAGGAAGCGGAGGAGGAGGAGGATGAGGTATTCCTGGACACCGACATTACCGACATCCCTGCCTTGGAAAGAGGTTGGCACGAATTTGAGGCGGAGGAGGAAGATAAGGAAGATCAGTTTGCTAGTGCCCCTCGAACCAGAGGCTTGGGAAATCAAGGCTCCATCTCTCACATGAGTGCTTGGATGCTCCATTTCCTCCAACATGATCCTCGCATTAAGGCCATCAAAATGAACAACAGTTACTGGGTGGCCACCCTCCTCGATCCCCGGTACAAAGCAAAACTCAGCACTTTCCTTCCACCCACCCAAATAGAGAGTAAAATGCAGGAATTGGAGACTGTGCTGATTGATCAACTGGATACATCTGTTGCGTCTGCTTCACGTTCTTCAAATGTCCCAGTTGAACAACGTCAGCAACTTGATAGTATTAGAGTGCCAAGTAGCCGTAGCGGCAGCAGCAGCAGCAGCAGGCATTGTGGCAGAAGCCTAATGGGTGACCTCTGGCAATCCTTATTTACCACCTCACAAACGCATGTAATGCAGGGCACACATACAACACACAGAGACCGGCTTAAGATCATGGTGCACGACTATCTGCGTCTCAACACCGATGTTTTTGTATGTGTTCCGGACCCAATCGACTTCTGGGTATCCAAAATGGATGAATGGCCCGAGCTCGCTCGCCACGCCATAGAAGTGTTGTCCTGCCCAGCAGCCAGCATCATATCTATGCGGACCTTCAGCACAGCTGGAGGAGTCATTTCAGACAAACGCATCTGGCTTTACACAGATAATGTGGATTGTTTGACTTTCATCAAGATGAATCAGGCATGGATATTTGATTATGTTGTGGCCCCATAGGTCACTGATTAGTTGCCGGTCTACTTCACATTCCTCTTCCAAAAGAAATGGTCTTCTTGAAAACTTTTTTTTAAAATGATCATTTCTTGCTGCAATTTTTATTCTCAGTTCCCAACAGTTCACTTTGCTGGTTTTGCGGTGAGGAGACTGTAAAAGGCAACCAAGGTTTCATGAAAAAAAAGTATTACATTTACTCACTTTATCTTTAGAATTTTTCGCATGTCAATGGCTTTGGGGTCATGGTGCTGTGAGATACAGCTATAATCATTGTCCTTTGGAACAGAAATGTGGCTTCGAAGTGTCATTTCTCCCTCACAAATTTTAACAGTGGCTGAGAAGTCATTTTTATAATTTTATGGGTCATGCTGCTGTGAAATGCAGCTATACTACAGGTCCTATTATAAAAAATGTGGTTTCTAACAGACATTTGTTCTTCACAATAGTCAAGAGTGGCTCAAGGGTCATATTTTGAATTTTTTGGGGCATGTTGCTGTGAAATGCAGCTATACTACAGGTCCTATTCTAAAAAATGTGGTTTCAAACAGACATTTGTTCTTCACAATTGTCAAGATTGGCTCAAGGGTGATGATGCTGTCAAAAACAGAAATAGGTAGGACACTGTTAATGGACACAAAATGACTTGTTTTTGCAAGATCTTTAACATAGCTAGCAATCCCCGTAGTGAGACAACCAATTTAATACAATTAAAAAAAGAGAAACAAAGATATGGTGGGATTCCATCCTAAAAATGGTCATTCAAAGACTCCTTTTTCCGGCACTTTTTAATCTGTGGGTCAGACAGGTTCAAGGGTCATGCTGTGGTACAAGACAGGGATAGTGAATAGTCTGTGAGTTTTTTTCTGTGACTCTTGTTGCCTAATCTTGTTGCCTAACATACGTAGCACGTATCCATTTTACTGTTGTGGATGTTAATTCCATCTTCTCCAGCCCTGTTTGGGTGTAAAAATGAAGGTGTTGTTCCTCTCCCATAGACTTTAATGGTCATTGGCGATAATCTATTATCGACTATCGGATATCGGCATGATAATTGCCAATATCGACTATCGATCCAATGACGATAGTTGACGCAATACTCATCACTAGTTATATATAGTATATATTCTGCAATCCCAGGCGACTCAGTGATGTTGAGAGAAGGGCTCTGTGGGGGCCATATCATCACTTCCTGTTTGCCCCCTGATCTCAGCATCATCAAGTCTGTCTTGGATTACACCAAGAGATAGAAGGATCTGAGCAGCTACACCCACAGAAGATCTGTGCTTAGTTCTTGAAGATGTTTCAAGCAACCTCCCTGTCGAGCTTCTTCAAAAACTGTGTGTAAGTACCTAGAAGAACTGAAGCTGTTTTGAACGCAATGGGAGGTTACACAAAATATTTATTTGATTTAGATTTTCCTTTACTTTGCTTACTTACAAGTTGCCAGCTGGCATGGGCACCACAAATACAGGTGGGCGGTATGATGGTAAGGGCTTGTTCACACGGAGTTTACACTCCATGTTACAAGTGCTTTTAGGATCCGTCTTGGGGTCCGCACTGTTGGTCCCCAAGACGGATCTAACAATTAGCAGTGAGATTATCACTGCTCACTGTGCGGAACACGGAGCGGCGTTCACATGATAGAAAACAGCTGCGTGTTTCAAAAGCGCAGCTCGGCTCCGTCTTGAAAAGAATTGAAATGCAATTCTTTTCAAGACGGAGCGGAGCAATTGAAACACGCAGCTGCTTTCTCTCATGTGAACGCCTCTCCGTGTTCAGCACAGCGAGCAGTGATAATCTCACCGCTAATTGTTAGATCCGTCTTGGGGACCGACAGTGCGGACCCCAAAACGGATCCTAAAAGCACTTGTAACACGGAGTGTATACTCCATGTGAACAAGCCCTAAAGTGGGCCTACAATTAGTGTGCTGGAAACTGTATTGTGTACAGCGAATGAAGGCCCACAGCGGCAGCAACTTAAGGTGCTGCAGGCTTTAATCACGGCACAAAACTTAGATACATGATTACAATTCTTCAGAAGTGGTCAGATACACATAGACATGTCATTTACACATCCTCTCAGATTCTTTCCAGCCTCTGTCTTCCTGCCAGTATTTTACTTAGCTAACACTATAAACCCACAGGGCGTAGAGTTACCCAGGTCTATTGGGAAGCCTCCTCCCTGGTCCAAAGCCAACTTTAAGTCCAGTAATCACCTCTGTATGCTGCAACCCACAAACTGACAACTGAACTATCAACTCCCAACTTTTTATAACCTGCCTCCTTAGTCCTGATTCACCAGTGCAAGTCACATGGTTCTTTCTCTTAAGGGGCTGCTGCCCACCACTGTGACTTGGCACACTGCAATTAAGATTACTGTACTGATACACATTATTATAATCTCTATGCCAGTATATGGTGCCTATTTATAATTCTAACACTATATACATATATTTGTATCATACACCACATTGTCTAAAGAGCTAACAATATAACCAATTATAACCTTATTTACATATAAGACCACTGCCTAAATAATTTGCACAGCATTGCTTATATATATATATATATATATATATATCCACATATATATTTACATATCGTAAGATTAATTAATTAGATCAGATGTGCAATACTTAGGGCCACGTGTATGAAATCTTTGCTATTGGCAACAACATGAATTTTAGACCTAGACATACATGTGGCCCATGTGTAGGAGAGTCAGAGAAAAAGAAAGAGATAAAGGACCAGATGCTGGACAGTAAGGCCTAAAAGTAATGTACTTACAGTGTTAGGGCCAAGATTCTGAAAGGCCCATCCAATGGTTTCTTTGTAATAAAGAAAGAATGTGCCTTAGTGTTGGAAAAATTACCCTATTAAAGTTTGATGAGGTTCAGTTGAAGTTTTCCTGGAGGCCTGGTCTGCAATATTTAATTAAAAATCCTCTGAGGAAGGAGTACACCTGCTGAACACTTTGCTTGCTCTAACAAAATGGGCTATTGCCTTTTTTTCCTTATTGTCGCTGGATTATTGGACGCTTTCCTAGTTGTCCCCCTTTACTATACCCCTAATATTATATCCGAATTGGGTCCTACCTCAAGGACAGTTGAAGTGTAAACCAAATATTGCTATGGATATATAATAATGTAAATGTCATTTACTTGTAAATGCACAGGAATTTTATAAAGTATACTTTGTATATAGACTTAAAATAAAATTTCTGTGCACTTAGGAAGCCAAGTACAGCTTTCATCAAGATGTGGGAAGAAGATGCAGTGTTGTCTCAATCAACACAATACTTAAGTGGCTTTAGGTATATGTGTATTTCAAGATGTATCTATGGTATAACATGTACATTTATATATATATATATATATATATATATATATATATATATATATATATAATTGTATAGAAGCCAATGACAGTTTATGTTAAGTTGTGGAGGGAATGTACAGTAGAGCGCTGTGACAACACTATATGGTTGAATACAAATGCGCAGTATGTTATATGCCTATATAGGATGTCGGTTTATGGGTGATGTTGAATATAGAATCCTGCTGGGCCATTGTGTAGTGCTGGCACTTAAATGGTTACACAGACAGGTGTTTTGTGGTGTAATGTCTGCTGATCACCTCTAACCCATCAGGATTAAGCTGGGAGGACACAATGGTTATAAAAGCCAATCATCTGTAACAATGCTGGTTGGCAGCAACAAAACTAGTTACAGAAATAAACCAACCAGCAGTTGCATGCAAGTAATACATTCTAATGGTTGATGGACAGCTAGGCAGACGACGATAAAAGCATGGAGATGGAAGGAGGTGGAATAAATCACTTGAATCCAGAAGCAAGATATCAAAAACTCCTGACCCTAAACACTTATTTTCCCAACCTCGATTCCTAATCTGTCCCTAAATCTAACCTTATCACCAGACACCCCTGGTCCTATCCTACCCCTGACAATATTGTTTCTAAAGTCCGTTAATATGCTGGCTCTACCCAAATAGCTCAAACTAGAAAAGAGAACTCAGGAATAGAACACACTGTAAGACTGACACAGGGCAAACTGCATTTAAAAAAGCCAAAACACAATCTGGCCAAAAACCCAACCAAAACCCAATAATTTAAAAATCCATTTGGGATTTTAAATTTAAAGTGTTTGGAGTTGCATAGTAAAACCTAATAAAAAGGAGAAGCAAAAAAAAAATGAAAAAAACCCTTTTTAGAATTATTTTTCCCCGGGGGTTTTAAAAATTTTTTCCGGGGTTTTTTGGATTTCGCATAAAAAGTCTTTTGGGGGGCAAAATTTCCTGTTGGCCCCAAACCTTCGGGGAAATATTGTTTTTTTCCAATTAATGAAAGGGGCTTCCTCCCCAAAAGGGTTTTTCCCAAAAATTTGCTTTTAAAACCGAAAGGGGGGGGTTTTTTAAAATTTGAAAGTAAAATTTTTTTAAAAAATATGAACCCCCGGAAAATTTCTTTTCTTGGGAAAAAAATGGGGGAACTTATTTTTGTTTTTTAAAAGGAAACCCAAATAATTTAGGATCCAACCCCAAAAGGGTTTTTGGAAAGGAAAAATAAACCAAAAATCCCAAAAAAACTTTTAAATTTTTAAAGAGTTTACCCTCTGGGTATGGAATTTAAAAACCCGGGGGGAATAACATTGGGTAAGGATTTTTATTTAAAAAAGGGGGGAAAATTTAAAAGGGGCCCATTCTAAAGTTTTTTTGGGCAGAAAGGAATGCCCCCCTTTTTATTTTGATCAAAAAAACCCAAAAGAATTGAAAAATTTTTTTTACCTCCATTTCCCAGGTTTGGGGGGGGAAAGCCGTAAAAATTTAATAAACCCCCAAGAATCCCCGATTTGAAAAAAAAAAAAAGGGTGGAGTTTTTCCCTGAAAAACCCAGATGGTTTTTTCCCAAACCGGAAAAAACCCCAAAATTTTTTTTGTGCCCAGGGTTTTATTGGGGGGTTTTCGGCGGGGGGGGCCCCCTTGGCCAGAAGGGAAAAGGGTCCCCCAACGGGAAAGGGAATTAAGGGGCCGGTATTCAAAGTCGAAATGGGGGGGGGCGGGGGGGGAGTCAAGGTCTACAGGGGGGCCCCCCGGGGTTTTTGGGCCCAAGGAAAAAAGGGGGGAAAACGGCAGCCGGGGGTTAGGGGGGAAAGGCGGGGGTGGGGAAAAGGCGGGATTTTTTTAAAAAACCGGAAGGGGGGCCCCGGGGGTGGAAAAGGGGGAAAGGAAAAGGGTGGCCCGGGGTACCCGGGGCCGGAAGCCAAAAAACCCTAAAAGGTCCGGCCCCAAAGAGGGGGGAGAGGGGGTTTAAAAAGGGCCCCGGTAATCCCCCTTTGGGGCCCCCTTTTCCCCCTTTTCCAGAGGGGGGCCCCCCAAATTGGGGGGGCCCGGCCCCCCCGGGGGCCGGACCGGCGGGGGAACCCCGGGAAAAAGTTCTGGGCCCCCCCCCCGGGGGGAATGGGGGGGCCCCCAGGACAGGGGGCCGCCCCAGGGGGGGGCCGGGGGCCCGGGCCCCGGGGAAAAGGTTTTAAAAGGGGGCGTGGAAACCCCCCTTGGGCCCCCCTTTTTTTAAGGGGGTTTTCGAAAAATTGGGGCCCGGGGGGTTTTCCCCCCCCACTTTTTTCCTCCCCGCCCTTTTAGGGAAATAGAAATATTTTTTCCCCTTTTCCCCTTTCCCCCCCGGGGGAAAAAAAAAGGGTTGGGCTCGCCCAGCGGGGAGGCGTTCTGGGGGGAAATTGGCCCGGGGTTTGCCCCAACATGGGGATTCGGGAAAAACCAGGTAGGAGGGGGGGGATTAAGCCACCTTTTAAAGGAACCCCCAAAGGGCCCCAAAAAGGGGGGGTTTATATTTGGGGGGGAGAAAAAAAAAGGGGAAGTACCTTATCCCCCGGGGAAAAGCGGAGGGGGGTTTTTTTAAACAGGCCCAACCAGAGGGAGGGGGAAAATTGGGGGCGGGAAAATTTCCCCCCCCAAAAAAAAAAGGGGGGAACCCAAATTTCCCAATCTTCCTCCACGGGGGGGAAAACCCACCCCCGGGCTTGCCAAAAACCCCCCCCAAAAAAATTCCCTTTTTTTCCGGGCCCGGGCCAAGGGGGTCCCCCAAATTTTTTTACTCCCCCCCTTTTTTTGGGGGGGGGGTTTAAAAAGGAAAAAGTTCCTGGGAGTTTAGGCAAAGGGCCCGCCAAAATTTTAAAAATGAACTGCCCCCGATCAAATGATTTGGGGGGACCGTGCGACAAAAATGGGAGAAAAATAGCTGGGCCCGGCAGGGGGCCGAAGGAGACCCCGGCAAGGGGGCAAAATGTCCTTTTTTGAAAAGGGTTTTTACCACCACCCAAAACAGTTTACCCGGACGGGGGGGGGGTATTGAAAGTCCCTCGCTATGAGACTGGTTGGTGGGGGCAGTGGGGGCAAGAGAACCCCCGGCTTTTTGGGAGGAGCCCTTTTTGCGAAGCAAGGGGTTAAACGCCTGGACGAACTCTTTAACGTTTAGCGAGGTCCTGCCACCCAAAATACCCCAAAATCAGGGAAAAAATTTTGGGCAGGAAGCCCGGCCACCAGTGGCAGTGACCCCACTTCAGGGTACCCCGGGCGCAGGGGGGACGTATGTCTTCCCCGGGGGGACGTCGGAGGTCGAAGGGGGTGCGGGTAAGGCGTTCCGGGGAATTAGTGCTCTGGGATCGCTTCTTTACCCCCCACGTCGGAGGCAGGGAGGGGCTCAGCCTTTTAAATTTTTTTTGGAGGGGGGGAAAAGAAAATTGGGAAAATTAAAGGGGAGAAGAAAAGCGACCACCTGCCTGGCGGGATTAAGTCGTGGGCGTCTGGGGTACTGGAGGGGTTTTTTGAAGTAGATACAAAAGGGATTCCGGGCCCCTTCCGAAATATCCCATTCTTCCCCGGGCCGTTTTATGGTAAAAAATTCCCGATCCCAAGGTTTTTTAATTCCCCTCGCCCGTGAAAAGGTTTAGAAAAAGAAGCCACAAGTGAGTTTTTTTGGGGTGTGGGCCCTTTTTGCGTGAGGGCTGCCCCCACGCCCCACCGAGAGGCATTACTTCAAGCGAGAAGGGTTTCGCTGGGGGCTGGCCCGGGGCAGGGTGGCGCAGAGGCAAAGGCCTTTTTTGCTTGGAAAAACGCTTCCTCGGCCTCGGGGAAAGGCCCCCGTCAGGATTGCCGTTCTTCCGTAAGGGCCACAATGGGAGGGCCCCACGTGGAAAGTGCGGAAAAAAATGCCCGGGAAAAGTTGCAAAACCCCGGAAAAGTTGTAGGCCCCCAGGCCCCGGGGGGGGGGCCCTTTCAATACGGCTGACAAAATTTTGGGTGGGTCCATCCGAACCCCTTGGGCCCAAAAAAATTAAACCCCGGAAAAGGGGTGACTTGATGGAAGAGGCACTTCCCCAATTTGGATACAAGTGTTTTGCTGTAGGGGCCCGTAGCCCTTTGGGGGAGTGAAGCGGGGTGAGTTTCAAGATGGAGAGTAATCAGGTTGGGTTTTCCAGGAGACCAGACACGGTATAGGAAAAATCCCTTGAAGACCATTAACGAATTTGGAAAACGGGCAGGGCTTCAGAGTCCGAAAGGCATCCCAGGTACTCGAAATGGCCCTCTTGGTGTTGAAGCCGTCTTCCACTCATCGCCCTTGCGGTCCGGACCAAATTTTTAGGCCCCTTCAGATCCCCTTGGGGAAAAGACCTTTCGCCTGTAAAAGGTGAATAGTTCCGTGATCAACAGTGAGGGTACCGTTTTTTTACCGTATCTTGTTCAGAGCCCGGTGTTGAGGGGCCGTAAGGAGCCGTCCCTTTTTTCCCGAAGAAAATCCTGCCCCGGGGTGAAGAGGACTTTCGAATAAACCTTTCTGAAGATTTTCCCGGATGTAATCAGACTGGTTGAGTCTCAGAAAGGATAAGGGGTAGATTGCCCCCAGGAGGATGGTACCCGGGAGAAGATCAAAACGGGCAATCATATGGACGATGTGGCGGCAAGGTTCGCTTGCTTCTCGGAAAAAAAAATCAGAAAACTCACGATAGACGCGGGGGAGACCCACTGAGCTTTAGACAGTACCGGGAAAAAAAGCGGTAAAAAACGGGGGGGTGCCACCAAAAAGGAGACCGACCTTGGGCCCATCGCAAAAATTTCGCCCGTTGCCGCAAAACACCCGGGGGTGTTGTTTCGCCCGGAGACCAATAGGGGTGGGCGAGGAAGACCGGGGTAAACATAGAACGACAGTCCTCTTTATGCAGGCCCCAATTTTTAAGGAAAAGTGGCTGTCGGTCGGAAATAGTCGCTGAGGATCCCCACTGACGGAGGGGGGGGATAAAGGGGTTTTCCGGGGAAAACCAGGGGAAAATGGTGTTTGGACACCACGGCAGCGTCCCAAAAAGTTCCAGCCAACCGGTGGGGCCAGGAGGTGAAACTTTTAAATGGGGCCCCCCTTCCGTGCTGACCAGGACGGGTATGTTTTAGCGAGGGGGGACGCCCCCCTAGGGACGCCTTCCCCCAGGCTAGGGGCGCTCTCTCCCCGGCCGCCGCGGACGGGCATGCAACCCCTGAGGAATGTTCTGGGCTGCCACATAGAGACAAAGGTTTTTTCCCTTTGCCGTTGGTGAAGTTCCTGCGGGTCAGGTGGGCTCTATCCACTGCATGGCCCCTTTTCCCCGGTGCTGGGAAGGGAATGTGGAGGCCCGTAGAAAAAAAACCGGGCAGGACGGGTAGGCGGCCCTGGGGGAATGGTTCTTGCTCTTGGCGGAGCTCCTCCGTCTTTGCGAAAGCGGGTTTTAATCCGGTTTCCAAATGGATGACCGCTTTAAAAAAGAGTAGAGTCCCGGGACGAGGGGATCCTTAATTTTCTGGAGAGGCCTTCTTAAGTGGCGCACAAGCTGCCGTTCCAAGCCAGCTCCCATGCTAGTGTGCGGGAAATCTGGGTAGTCTCCCCGGGGGATTCCCTTGTTGCAGGTTCAACAGGGCGGGGTTTTTGAGATAAGCGCGGGCAGGCTCTTCGAAGACACTACAGAATTCCTGTAGAAAAAGTCCCAGGTCAGCGGTGACCGGATCGCCTCGGTCCCAGAGAGGAGTTGCCCAGGCCAGGGGTTTACCCGGAGAGGAGACTGACCTGAAGGCTACCTTTGGTTTTTTCCCAAGGGAACTGCCACCATAAGTTCCACATGAAGGGAGCATGGGGTGAACCCTGCAGGGCCTTAGGGTCCCCGTCAAACTTTTTCGGGAGGACAAGCGGGCTTAGGACCAATGGAGGGGACCGGGGGGTTTCCCCTGCAGCCGACTGCTGCGCTGAGTGGCATGAGTGCTGATCATAGAGGAGAGCTGCCGAGCTGCTGTGCTTGCTGTGGTTTTTTTGATTTTCTTACCCCCGACGGTGGTGATTTTGGCGACGCCGGGCAAGGACACCTTTGGGGGGATCCATGGGGATCTTCTGTTAAAAGGCTGGAGGTGGATGCCTGGACCCCCGGTGATGGCGTAACCCAAACAGGGAGTGGAATTAAGTGGGTCCCCCGGTTTTACTAGAGCCCGCCGCAAACGGGATGGACTTTCTGCGGGGGGAGTCCACCGGTCAAATACCCCTGGCGGGGCTTGGGCCCCGGGGGGGAGCCAAGGGGAGGCGAGGTCAGAAACGGCAGTCAGGCTCGTATGGGGGCAGGAAAAGGTCAGGCGGCGGCTAGGTTTGTGAAGTAGAAGGCAGAAGGTCAGGGCAGGGGCAAGGAGTGGGCTAACTAAGCAAAAGGGTTTGGTACACGGTAGGCAGAAAGCTTTCTGGAAGCTTTCCCCAAAAGGAAAGTGACTTAAAAAATCCGGCAAAGGCCCCTGGAAGAGGTGGGCCCAAAAAAGGAGCAGTGCCCGTAATGGGCCCAAATTTCCGGGCCTGTCCCTTTAAATTCAGACTGCCGGCGCCCGTCCCTAAGGGGGGGCCGCGCACGCCGGGTGACTGAGACGGGCGGGGCAGGAGTGAGGCCGGGGGAAGTCACGGGGACCGGGGGCGGGGATGAACGGAACCCCCCCGCGAGGTGCGGGACGGGGCCCGCTCCCCGGTCGGGGCCGGTTTCGCCTGCGACCCCGGGTGAGGGTCCAGGGCTGGACAATAATTTTGTTTCTAACCAAAAAGGGAAAGGTTAGGTTTTTATTGCAGGGCCCAAGTATCACTTTCTCCTAAAAACCTCTTCACATCTCGTTTCACAACTGGCCACCAGACAGATTAAGACAAGGTCTTATACATTTTAGCAACACCGGGATGACTCACCAGCTCACCATGACAAAAAACAGCCAACCTAAAATTCTCAGGGATAGACATTAGACAAGCAGGTTTCTCCAAAGGAGCCTGAGACAAAGCCTATAACAAGTAAATTAAAAAATATACTGTATTAAACCTGCAATTATGTTTTCAGGGAGATTGATGGTAGATAGTGGAGAAGCCTCCACATGCTGCTGAATGAAACTGTGAGAAAGCACTTTTGCCTTAAGTTTATGAAACCTGGAAGGAAGGAAATAACAAAATGAAACCTAGAAAAGAATAGGACCCATAAAGCCTGCCTGGGATTGAGTCTCTTAGCTGGCTCAATATGTAAGAGATTCCTTTGATCCATGTAGATCACAACCGAGATCTTCACCCTCTACAAGCAATGTCTCCTCAAAAAAAAAACACTTAAAGGGGTTTTCTCATTACAAAGATTGATCTTGGAGAAAGGGTCGGCTTCCTTAAATTAATCAAGATCAGATCAGGGAGAGGGGATATCCATTAAACATAGCAATCTTCTTTAGTCCCTTATAATCTATTCAGGGACAGGGACAGCCATCTTTCTTGGCACCAACCAGGGACCAGAATAGGCAAATAAATCCCATTTATAGATTCCCCTTAATATAATCCAGGTCTCTACAGCAGACAAGGATTAAATCCTTCCCTTGGGAATGTTATGGCTGGGAAGCAAATTGATGGCACAGTCATAGTGCCTATAAGATGGAAGAATATTAGCAGTCTTCACAAAAAAAATCTGCAAAAATATGGTATGCAGTAGACAGACCCTATAGACCAGCAGCTTCAACTAATATAGGATGTTTAAGATATTTTCCTTTACATCCCTCCTACCATTGAACTAATTCTTGTACCCCAATAAAAAAAAATGGACTGTGAATGGTTAACTAATGATACTCTTAAATAACTGGATAAGAGGGAGAATGAACTAATAATATTTCAGTATTTATGGACTGTACGGTAAATGAGTATGTTTCAAAGGATTGGCTCATAGCAAATGTGCTGCCAATATTCAAAAAGGGGTTAAATAGTCTTGTAAGTAAGGGAAGATTGATAGAGAAGACCACAGAGACACTGTGACTAAAATTTACAACTCCCATCCTCTTCACTGCTATCCTTTGGGTTTCTACACATACCGTAAAGTTTGTGTATATTGATACGTATAAGGCATTGTAGTTTGGTGGCCAATTTATCTCCATACCATACCCATCACTAACTCTGGGTGGCAAACTTGAAACTATAGGCCAGTTAGTTTAACCCCCGTAGGAGTTAAATTTTTTTAAAAGGGTTTTTATAAGAATGGGTTTACTGAGTATTTTACTGAAAATAATTAGAACCCTTTTTTTTACCTAAAATCCCGGGGGGTCAAAATGGCAATCAGCTTCAAAGAGGAGGTTTTTTTCTAGACTGGGGTTGGGTGAGGCCCCTTTGATGTTTTAAAAATTTTCTTGATTTTCCCCTAAAACATTTGATACTGTTCACATAAAAGGTTAATAAGTTAAAAAGAAAAAGCTTGACTGGGGAAAATGTTTTTAAGTTGGGGAACTAAAAAAAAAGGGGTGGTGTTTAGGGGTTTGGCAAATTGCTTTGGCTACAAAATCGGATCGATGTCGATAGTCGGCCGCATCGAAAAGGTTTTTTTTCGTTTTGGTGGCATCGATTTTGCGCAGGCCTTTAAAAGTCTATGGGAGAGCAAACAACCCCTTCCCTTATTACCCCCAAAAGGCGGGGGAAGCTAAAATTTAAACATCCACAAGAGTAAAAATGGATACATGCTACATTTAGGAACACACTTAGGTTTTTAAAAGTCACAGAAAAAAAGTCAAACCTTTTAAACTACCCCTGTCTTGTACCAAGCCTGACCCTTAAACCTGCATCCCCCAAATTAAAAAGTCCCAAAAGGGGCAGTATGATTTGAACCATCATGTTATTTGGGAACTGGACATTGAATACCCCGTCCGGAAACGCAGCATGACCCCAAAAACCTGCATGCCCCCACATTTAAAAATTTGCCGAAAAAAGGAGTTTTTAAACCCCATTTTAGTTAAATGGACATTGCCCTATATTTTCCCCGGGGGCCACAGCTGAGCCCCAAACCTCATGACCCCCACTTTTAAAAAAGTCCCGGAAAAGGATTTTTTCAACCACCATTTTGGGTTTGAATGGACTTTTAACTTTTCCCTGCCCGGGGCCCACGGGCGTGAGCCTCAAACCTGCATGACCCCGAAAATTTAAAAAGTCCCGGGGAAAAAGGAGTCTTTTAAAACCACCTTTTTATTTTGAACGGAAACTTTGACTTTTCCCTGTCCGGGGCCCCCACAGCAGACCCCCAAACCTGCATGACCCCCCCCAATTTAAAAATTTCCCGGGAAAAAGGAGTTTTTCCCAAGCACCTTTTTAAAGTTGAACTGGACATTGACTATACCTGTCCTGGGAACGAAATGAGCCCCAAACCTCCCATGACCCCCACTTTTAAAAAATTGCCGGAAAAAGGAGTCTTTCAACCACCATTTTAGTTTCACTGGACATTGCCTATACCTTTTCCGGGGCCACAGCTAAAGCCCCAAACCTCCCATGACCCCCAATTTAAAAAAGTGCCGGAAAAAAGGGGGGTTTTTTTTTCCAACCCCATTTTATTTTCATGGACTTTAAATATCCTGCCCCGGGGCCCCACAGCATGACCCCCAAAAAACCTGCATGCCCCCACATTTAAAAAGCCCCCGGGAAAAAGGAGTCTTTAACCTAAAATTTTTTAGTTTCACTGGACTTTGGGACTATCCCTGTCCTGGGCACAGCATGCCCCGGGGCCGGAGTTACAGTGGGGTGCGGTGAAACCCCGGGGCGGGGCGCCGTCATCTTTTAAAACGTGGTTAAAATCCCCTGATGGACCAGCAAACAAAATTTGTCGGCTGAAGCAGAGTGCAGAACCCGGTTAATTGTGGAACTCCACCCTTTCCTCTTTACACAGTCAATCCCCCGGGGGTAGCGCTTGCCCCTCCGTATGAGGGGTGGCCCAAATTGGTTCCCCTTGGAAATACTGGGGGTTTTAACGCTCCTTTTAAAACCCAGGTGCCCTTTATTTGGCTTTCCCTTTTTTCTCTTTTTACTCAACGGCTGGGGGAAAAAGGGTTCTTTACTTTTTCTCTGTCCGTGCTCCTTTACCCCCATTTCCTCTGAAAAACCCTAACCTGGTCAATTTTTCCCTGTACCTCCCTTGTACAATTCAGGGGAAATTTTTTTCAGAAAATTTTGTACATGCAAGTTTTTTGATTTTAATTCTAGAAAAAAAAATTTTTAAAATAGGTTTGGAATCCCACCATGTCTTTTTTTTCTTTTTTTTTCCCATTGTATTAAATGGGTTGTCTAATAAGGGATTTGATAGCTTGTTAAAGATTTTTGAAAAAACAAGTCTTTTTGCTTAGGGTTTTCCCTTTTAAACAGTGCCTAAAAATTTTCCGGGTTTTTTGACAGCACCTCCCCCTTGAGCCACTCTTGAAAATTGTGAAAAAACAAAGGGTGGGTTAAAAACCAACATTTTTTTAGAATGGGACCTGAAAGAATAGATGCTTTCAAAACCCAAAAAATCCCCCAAAAAATTTCAAGCATGACCCTTGAGCCATTTTGGTCAATTTGTGAAAAACAAATGTCTGTTAAAAAACAACTTTTTTTTTAGAATAGGACCTTTATTTAATAGCTCCCGGGTCACGGGAAAAATTTCCCCAAAAAAAATTCAAAGAAAATTGCCCCTTGACCACTTTGGTAAAATTGTAAAGAAAAAATTTCTTTTTAAAACAAAAAATTTTTTTTAAAAGGACCTGTAGTTTTTGTTTGTTTTTTAAAAGCGCATCCCCAAAAAAATTTTAAAAAAAATAAACTTCCACCCACTTTTAAAAAATTTGAGGGAGAAAATCCACTTAAAAAGCCACATTTCTTTTACAAAAGGACCATGTTTTAATTTGCTGAATTCACGCTACATGACCCCAAAAAATTATAAATTTTGACTTCTCGCCACTATTAAAAATTGTGGGGAAAAAATTCCCAAATTAGAAGTTTTTTTTCTTTTCCCAAAAGGGACCATGATTATTGCGTATTTCACACCCAACATGACCTCAAAACCATTAAACAATGCGAAAAATTTTAAAGATAAAGTAGAAAAGGGAAAAAGGTTTTTGTCTTTAAACCCTTTTGCTGTCTTTTCCCGTCCCCCTCCACAGCAAAACCAAAAAAATGAACTTTTGGGGAAAAGAGAAAAAAAAATTGCAGTAAGAAATGATCTTTTTAAAAAAATTTTCAAGAGGACCATTTCTGTTTTTAAAAGGAATGTGAATTGGAATGGAAACCAAATTCGGTGACCTCGGAAAATTGGGGGCCAAAACCCATCATCAGAATCCATGCCTGATTCATCTTGTGAAAGTAAAAAAACGATCCACATTATCTGGGGAAAGCCGGATGCTTTTGGGTCTGAAATTTACTCCTCCAGCTGTGCGAAGGTCCCCGCTCAAAAATATGCGCGGGCTGCGGGGCGGACAAAAACCTCTAGGCTGACGAGCCCAGCTGGGCCTTTCGCCCTTTTTTGGATACCCAAAGGTCAATTTGGGTCCGAAAACATGAAAAAACTTGGGTTTGAGACCCAATAGTCGTGAAACCATTTTTTAACTGATCCCCTGTGTGTTGGATGTGTCCCCTTTCATTGCATGCTTTGGGGAGGGGAAAAAACAAAAATTCCCAAAGGGGCCCCTTTTTGTTTCCCGGGCCCCTTCCCCTGTTTGCTGCCGTTTACCCTATTTGGGCATTTCTACTGCTGTAAACGTCGTGTTGTTTTTTCCACCGTGACATTTGGGGAACGTGAAGCAGACCCCAACAGATGTCTCCAGTTGATCAATCAGCAAGGTCCCCAAATTTCCTGCATTTTACTCTCTATTTGGTGGGGGGAAAAGGAAAGTGCTGTTTTTTTTTTGTACCGGGGATCCAGGAGGGGGGGGCCCAAACCCGGAAATGTTGTTCTTTTTTGAGGGCCCTTTAAAAGCGAGGATCATTTTTGGAGGGAAATGGGGGAAATCCAAGCACTCATGTGAGAGATGGAGCCTGTTTTCCCCAAGCCTCTGGGTCGGGGGGCACTAGAAAAATGATCTTCCTATTTCCTCCTCCGCCTCAAATTCGCCCCAAAACCTTTTAAAAGGCCCGGGACTGGGTAACTCGGTTTTCTGGGAAAACCCTCCTCCTCCCCCTTTTCCTTCCCCCTCCTCCCCCTGCCTCCAGAACACCCTTAACACACCCCTGACTTGCCTGAGAGGGATCCCACCCTGAGAGCTGATGCCCCCCTTGAAATTTGCTCTGGACCCCAAACCCACTGCCTAATAAAGCCCGATGAAATTGGGAAACTGTGGGCCTTGTGGTTTTTGAGGGGAGAGAAAGGCTCCGTGTCCGCATTTTGTGTCCGTCTCCTCCTCCGTCGCTGGCGGGACCTTTTTGTTTCAGAGTGCCCAAAACGATCGTTCCAAAAATTAAGATCCCCACAAGCTCTTTCTGAAAAGGGGGCATTGTCCCCCACGGACCTTTTTGGTGGTTTTCTTCAAAACGGCAAGGATGGTCCCAGAGCTTTTTCCCTCCCTCCACCTCGGGGGTTAAACACCCCGGGGGCCCCGTACCGTTTTGCTTGTCAGGCCATGTGCCCATTTCCCGTACTGCGTAATGGCTTTGGGGGCTGCTCCCCACAATCGCTGGGCTTTGGGGGAAGGGTGGAATTCCAGGTGTTGCCCTTTAAACAAGGAAGGGTTTTTAAACGGGGGGGCCCGAGGGGCCTGAAAAACGCCCCCGGCGGGAACGCGGGGGTGCAAACCGGGGGAAGTCCCAAAATTCCAACCCTCGACCCTTCTTCACAGGCAGTCCAACCCGGGTAGCTCTTTAAAAATTTTCGGAAGAAAAAGGGTTTCATGACATGTCCCAGGCAAGGGATGTGCCCCAGCCTACCAAATTTTAAAGGGCGCCAAAGCAATTTCCCCCCGTTATCGAAACCCCCAACCTTCCCCTGGCCCCAAGGTTCTTGTCCCCCCACCCAGCGCTCGGTCTGGGTGCTTAGAGCCGTCCACAGCTCCTAAAATTTGGGGTGTGGACGGTCCCCCAAATTGCAGTTTTAATTTCAAAACGGCCGGGTGTCTCTGGAAAGTGATTCCACCAGGGGCCCTTTGGGGGAAAAGGGACCCCTGCCCCCCCCGGGGGTTTTTTAAAAGGCGTCCCACCCTTTGGATCCCCGTCACCCCCAGAGCCTTTCCACCCCCAGCTCCCCCAGTAAAGCTGTCCCCGGATTAAAAGCCTTGGCCGTGTTACAAAGCCCTTGTTTTGGGTGGTGAGTTGGGTTTTTTTTTTCCGGCCCCCGAGGGCGGGACAATGCGCTTGAAATTTTTGGGTTGACACGTGGCGGGCCAGGGCAGGGAGGGCCCTTTTCTGGAAAAGAAATGCCTGCCGGCATCTGTTTTGGGGGCAAGCGGGGGCCCCATGACGTGGGGGAACCCATCTGGGCCCACCAGACGGAAAGGCAAAAATTCCAACCCCAAAAACCTGGCAATCCCCGACATTCAGGCTTTTGGTTTTTGGGAGGGGTTTGGGGTTTTAAAGTGTTTCTTTGCTCCCAAAACCCTGGAAACAGAAGGCGGCTTCTAGACGGGGCCGCTGTACGGCGTTGCAGGTCGCCCAAACTGGCGGAAGGAAAAAGGGGGGGATGGGTCTCTGGGGGGGCGGTGGTACTGGGGGCGACGGGGGAAAGGGGGCCCTAAAAGCGGAGGCTGACCCCTGACATGACTCGGGAGAGACATGGGCAGCTGAGGAACGCTTGGGGGGGCGGAGGAGGGGGAGGGGGGAAGCCCAGGGGGGGTGACAGTGGTTGGAGGCCCCGGCGTCGGTCGGGCCCTTTTTTTGGGGCCAATTGTTCCCCCCCAAATTTCAACCTTGCATTCGCTGCATGTGACTAGACTTTTTTGGTGGGGGTTAACCACTTAAGGTTTTTTGCCTCTATTATGGTTTCGGCAAAGGCGGCTAGGGCATCGCTGGGTTAATCAGAGGCTTGCTCAAAGAAAGGCCCCGGGTTGAGAGGGCCTGGCCTTTTTGACGGCGATAAACAGGAGCCCGGGGGTTTGGGGCTGGGCCGTGGGGTGGCCCGGGAAACCTTTTCCGCGGAACTTCTGGGGACCGGCCCTCTCCCCCTTTTTTTGGGCGGGAAACCCCTATTGGGCACAACCCCCTCGCTTCCTCCTCATCCAGATGAAAGGGGCTCGCCCAAACAAATTTTTCGGAAAAGACCAGGAAGGGGTCCGCAATTTTTCGTCATCATCATCATCATCAACACAGGTGGGCTTGGTCGTCCCGACTTTCTGATCCAGAAGCTGGGGCTACAAGCAAAAGGGGGGCCCGGAGGCGTTGCCGCCGCCCGGGGTTTTTTTCCGATTGACCCCTTCCCTTTTACCCCCCTCTGATGGCATCATTTAAAAGGGCGTCAGAGCAGAGAAAATCATCCCCTTTTTTTTCCTTTATCTTTTAACATGCCCTTTTGACCCCAACCGCATTTTGTCAACAAAGAGGTATTAAGAAAATTGATTATCCCCCAGTGGGGGGTTCAAAGGGGTTGACATTTGGGGGGTTTCTTCATTTGGAAAAGATCTGATGATGCTGATGACGACATTTTTTTTTTTTTTTTTTTTGGCCGTGACTGCGAGAACGAGGAGGGAAGACTGCAGATGCAGGTTTCATTTAAACCCCTTTAAGGACAGAATTTGGGGACGATTTTTTTTTTATTTTTTTCCAGATTCACAGGGCCCTGACCAGCGATGGACGGCCTTACGGTCCGCCCAAAAAACGATTCCCCTGGGTTTGGGGGTTTTTCGCCAGCAATGGGAAAGGGGCACCCTTTTCCCCGTAAACCCCTACCTCCATGTGCTAAACCCCCCCCTCTTTGGGTGCTTACCACCCCATTTTTTGCTCCCGGGCCAGAAAAATAAAAATTTGGGGAAGGTATGGAATAGTTTTGGAAAGTCTTTTTTTTAAAAGGGCGGCAAATCACAGTTTTTCTTAAAACCCTCAAAACAAAAAAAAATTTCTGGTTCAAATTTAACTGCAAAGGGGGTCCCATCAACAAATCTGGGGTGGGCAAAAGTCCAAAAAACACGTATCTGGTTTTGTTTTGGTTAATAAACGGGGATTTTTTTGCACCTTTCAATTCACCTTTGGTGGAAAAATAAAATTGTGGGTTTTTAAAATTTAAAGTAGATCCCGCGTCAATTTAACCCGTGCTGGGTGCGCAAAATTTAAAAAACATAAATGTTATGTTTTGGGTATAATTAAAATGTATTTTTTTTCACCCTTTTAATTTTCCCTTTTTGAAATAAAAATTGCTTTTTTTAAAATTTTCGAAAAATGCTGAGTCAATGAAAAGTGCTGGGAGAGCAAAAGTCAAAAAAAACATAACCGTTAAAGTTTTTTTATATAATAAACCCCGGGATTTTTTGCACCTTTTAAATTTACCTGTGGTGAAAAATAGAATTTCTGTTTTTTTTATTTACGTAGATGGCCCGCGTCAAAAGAACAGTGCGGGTTCGCAAAAAATCAAAAACACGGAAAATTTTATGTTTTGGGTATAATAAACGGATTTTTTTACCTTTCCCATTTTTTCCTGGGGGTGGGTTTTGAAATTTTTTGTTTTAAAAATTTACTAGAATTTCTGCGTCAATGAACAGTCTTGGGGGGCGCAAAAGTCCAAAAAAAAAACGAAAAATGTTATGTTTTGATATAAAAAAACTGTTTTTTTTTGCACCTTTCAATTTTAACCCTTTTTTGGAAAATAGAAAATTTCTGTTTTTTTGATTTACGTAGTTTTGCGTCAAAGACTTCTGGGTGCCCCAAAAAGTCAAAAAACTATAAAAAGTTAGGGTTTTGGGTATAATTTAAACGGTTTTTTTTTGCCCCCTTTCAATTCACCCGTGGTTTAATATAGAATTTCTGTTTTAAGATTTTTCGTAGATGTTTCGTCAATGGGAAAAGTGCTGGGTGCCAAAAAATTTAAAAAAACAAAGGGTTTTTTTTTTTGATATAATTTAAAAGGTATTTTTTTTTAAACCTTTTCCCATTCACCTGTGGTAATAAGAATTGCTGTTTTAAGATTTAAGTAGTTGCTGCGTCAATGAACGGCTGGGTGCGCAAAAGTCAAAAAAACCCCCCCCCCAAATGTTTGTTTTGATTTTAAAAAAAAGGTATTTTTTGCAACCCTTTTTTTTCCCTGTGGTGAAAAATAGAAAATTTCGTTTTAAAAATTTAAAGTAGTTCTGCGGGCAATGAACAGTGCGGGTGCGAAAAGGGCAAAAAACAACCCAACTGTTAAGTTTTGATATAAAAAACGGGATTTTTTTTCACCTTTCAATTCAAACCGTGGTAATATAGAATTGCTGTTTTTAAAATTTAGTAGAAAGCTGCGTCAATGAACAGTGTGGGTGGGGCAAAAGTCAAAAAAAAACGTAAATGTTATGTTTTGGGTTTTAATAAACTGTATTTTTTCAAACCCTTTAATTCACCTGGGGGTGTTTTTAGAATTTTCGTTTTTAAAAAATTTAAGGAATGCCGCGTCAATGAACAGTGGGTGGGTGCGAAAAAATCAAAAAAACAAGTAATGTTTTTTGTTTTTTATATAATTAAAACCGGTAATTTTTGCACCTTTCAATTCACCGGGGGGGAATTTTAGGGAAATTGCTGTTTTTAAAATTTTTCTTAAAATTCTGCGGGCAATGAACGTGTGGGTGCGCAAAAATCAAAAAACACGTAACTGTTTTGTTTTTGGGTAAATAAAATGTAATTTTTTTCAAAATTTCCCTTTAAACCGTGGGGAATATTGAATTTCTGTTTTTTAAAATTTACGTAAGGGTGCTGCGCAATGAACAGTTTTGGGTGGGCAAAAGGGCAAAAAACACATAAAATTTTTTTTTTTTGATATAATAAACGGTATTTTTTTGCACCTTTTTAATTCACCGGGGTTTAATATAGAATTGCCCGTTTTAAAATTTTTCGTTAGTTTTGGGTCCAAAAGAACAGTGGGTGGGGGGCGCAAAAAATCAAAAACATGTAACTGTTTTTGTTTTATTTAATAAAAGTTTTTTTTTTCACCTTTCAATTCCCCCTGGGGGTGTTTTTAGAATTGCGGGTTTTAAGATTTTAAAGTAGATGCTGCGTCAATGAAAAGTGCTGGGTGCACCCAAAAATCAAAAAACACGGGAAACCCGTTTTTTTTTGGTATAAAAAAACTGTATTTTTTTTTTCCTTTTAAATTTACCTGTGGTGAAATAGAAATTTCCGGGTTTTTAAAATTTAAGTAGATGCGGGGTCAATGAACAGTGCTGGGTCGCAAAAATCAAAAAAACAAAGTAACTGTTATGTTTTGTATAATAAACGGTAATTTTTTTAACCCTTTTAAATTTACCCGTGGTGAATAAGGAATTGCTGTTTTAAGATTTTTGTAGATGCCCGGCATTAACAGTGGGTGGGTGCCAAAAGTCAAAAAACACGTAAATGTTATGTTTTGATATAATTTAACTGTATTTTTGAACCCTTTTAATTCCCCCTTGGTGAATAAAAATTTCTGTTTTTAAAGATTTCCGTAATGCTGCGTCCCAAAGAAAAGTGCTTTTGGGGTTGGGGCAAAAGTTAAAAAAAAACGTAACTGTTATGTTTTTTATATAATTAAAAGGTATTTTTTTTCACCTTTCAATTCATCTGGGGGTGAATTTTAGAATTGCTGTTTTAAGGGTTTCTTAATGCTGCGTCAATGAAACAGTGCTGGGTGCACAAAAATCAAAAAAACACTTAAAAAAATTAAAGTTTTGATATAAATTTAAAATGTATTTTTTTTCAACCCTTTTAATTACATGTGGTGAAAAATAGAATTCTGTTTTAAGATTTACTAGGTGTTTCGTCAATGAACAGTGCTGGGTGCGCAAAATCAAAAAACACGTAACTGTTAATTTTGATATAATAAACGGTTTTTTTTGCACCCTTTTAATTCACCTGTGGGGAAAATAGAATTGCTGTTTAAGATTTTTGTAATTCTGCGGCCTTTAAAAGTGCTGGGTTTTCGCAAAAGGGCAAAAAACACGTAACTGTTAGTTTTTTGTACGATTACTGTATTTTTGGCAACAAAAAACCTGTGCCGGGGCTACCCAAAATTGCTGGAATTTTTAAATTTTAAATGCAAGGGGATATATCAACATCACAGGTTTAATGGGTAAAATTGAACCCCCTATCGAAATGTTTTACTGATTAAAAAAAGTGGGTTTTGCGTTAAAAAAAGAACCTGCGTTACTAGAAAAAAGATTTTTATCCAATATAAGTTCGGCTTTCCCCCCAAAAATCCAAAGGAAAAAATTTCAATAGCAAAAATGTTTAAAAAAAGGATATTCCCCTTACAATGGGCTACCCCAAAATCTTGGTGAACTTTACCCTGGTTCTTTATAGATTGAGCTTGTCCCGTGTTCGCCCGCGGGCCCCCCCCCCCCCGCCCCACCGCCGTGAAATTTACAGTGGTAGTTTTTTCTTTAAAATTCCCCTTTGCTAACTACATAAAATGTTCAAATCCCTAATCTTAAAATAAATTGGAGGACACAGCTAATAGTAGAGGTTTTTTCTGTCAGAATAGACTAATTTCGCTGAGCTGTTTTGGGCCCCCAAAGGGAGAACGCAGGTCCCTTTTCCCCAAAGAACGGAGAGCACCGGGCTGAAACGGAAACGCTTTTCCATGTTAAAAAGAGGTCATGTGATTTTTCCAAACCAAAAAACGCAAAACCCTAACATTCCCCAACGACGTCGCCACACATTCACCCCGCCTATATTCTGTAAATTTTTTTCTGGCCGCCAAAATTACAGGAAAGCGCCCAAAAAAGGCGCGATCTTAAAAAGTGATGCACAAAATTTTAAAACCCAAAATTTTCGCATGATCTGGAAAATTTTGATCAAACCCTAAAAACCTTTCCCATAAAAGTCGGTCAACATTGTGGTGTTTTAAAGGTACCTACTACTACTGGGGAAATAAAGGGGTCATAAAAAGGGCCCCTATTATCTATTTTATCTTTATTGTTTACCTTACAGGAGCTTGCACAGTAGAAAATCGTATTTGTAGATGACATTAAACGGGTAAATTTATTTTAAAACCAAAAGGAGGATATTGTATGATTACAAAGGAATCTACATAAGATGGAGGCCTAAGATGTGGCAGATAAGGTTTAACATGGATAAATCTAAGGTTATGCACATGGAAAGGAAAAATCCATTCCATGAAAACTCTTTGTAAACAGTAAACTTAATTGAAGCAATCACTTTCAGGCAGCAGCTGCCAAGGCAAATAGGATCATGGGGTGTAATAAAAGGGGCATAGATGCACCCCTGAAACACATTCCCCATTTACAAGTCCGGGTAAACCCACACAGGGAAATTGTGATAGTTTTGGGCACCAGTGAAAGGGGGAAAGACATTGACCTAACCTTTTCAAAGGTGAGCAACGAAGAAAATAAAAGGACTGGGTGGACTGCAATACCCAGAAAGACTAGAAAAATTAGGTTTATTTAGCTTAGAGAAAAAACAGCAAGGTGACCTTATACATATTTACTGTATAAATATATCAATCATCAGTACAAAAATGTCCCATATATTGGAATTATAACAAATGCTAATATCCCACAAATAATAATTCCTAATAAAACATAACTTTTATTGAAATCCTAAATCCTTTTAAAATACTATAAACTACCTACATAACCACAAAATAGATACACCTTCCTATCACCCAGGAAAAACTGTCCTACACGGAGACCCCGCCCGAAAATGGCGACCCCGTACTTCGGTGACAGTATCCTTGCTGAAAACTATGAGAGACCTATTATTTTTACCAAAATGGTTTAAAGAGAAAATTTTTAAAAATATATGCGTACTTTCTTGGTCTAACTACATTTACACTTATTAACCCCGATCCTATACACCGTATGAGCAATGTGCCGATACCTGTGCAAAATAAATAGTAGCAAAAAGTAACCCAAAGTTTATTTATAGCAATTGTTACCACCCCCCAAAAGCATTTCCCCTCCGGACTCATCATGGGGCCCAAAATTTTTGTAACAAAAAAATCCCCAAAAGGGGTATTTCATACCATAAGCATCCAATGTTTTCAAGGTTAAAAATATCCAGGAAAGGTCTCCTGGAAAGTGTTAGGAAAGGTGTTCCCAACAGGGTCAGTCCGACCCAAGTCCTATAGGGTGGTGTTATCCCAGTTGATAAATATATCAAGGGTCAATAAAGAGATCTCATTCATGATAACTTAAAGAGTTTCAAAAAAATCCCAATAAATTTTTAGAGGCAATAATTAACAACCTAGTGACTAGGTTCTGGAAAGGGTCGGGGACCGATTGGGGTTAGGAGGAAAATTCCTGCCATTTGTAACACCACCTAGGAATTCCAGTTTGTTCCTGTTCGTTTCAGTTAATGTTAAGTGGGTACCTTGTTGTTCAGTTATTCTAGGTTAGATAAGATTGCGATAGAGCACAGTCAGATATCATTAGAGACGGGCTGGGAAATAGACAAGGTCGAAAAATATTTTGCAGGCAT
>JAODAL010051263.1:0-26789 GCA_025379985.1 Phyllomedusa bahiana
CTCGCTGCACCTGGGCTCCCGCCGCAGGCAAGTCACGTCGGGGGTAACGACCTGGTAGCCTCAGCCGCAGCAAGTCCCATCCCGCTTTGCGGGGGCTCTGGTGAAAACCGGAAGCTACTTAGATTCCGTTCCCTGGCGTGGCTTAACTACCATCGCCTGCGGTGGTCCAGCGGATCCACTACCAAGTCCGTTACAGAACCCTATAGACTACCACATACCCTGCCTGCCTGTATGGGGCCCCTATAGCCTACCCTATGCCCTGCCTGCCTACATATATGGCCCCTATAGCCTATGAAAAACCCTGTCTGCTTACCAGTATGGCCCTATAGCTACTTAAACCCTGTCGTCCTACCTCTACGGCCCCTAGATCCTCCCTGCCTATCTCTATGGGGCCCTATAGCTATCTAAACTCTGCCTGCTTGTATGGGGCCCTATAGTTACCTAAACCCTGCCTGCCTAAATGGATCCCATATAGCTTGGGGGGCAGGGAGTGAGGTGCTGGAAAAGTGAGGATTCTAATATATTTGTATCGAAATCTGCAGGGATAAGTGGCCAGGACAAGTCATTGTGTTGGTCTGGACCAAATGCAGAACAAGAGGGAAAGTCAACGATTTGGTAGAGAAACATCAACTGTAAGTCACAAGATGTAACTGCACTGTAATCACTTATATGTCTGCAGAGTCTGTGTACACTGGTGTCTACCACTATATGGTTAGTGTATGGAGGTAATATACAGTGTGTGGAGCCTGTGCACACTGGTGTCTACCAATATATGGTTAGTGTATGGATGTAATATACAGTCTGCAGAGTCTGTGTACACTGGTATCTACCACTATATGAGCACTGTATAGTGGTAATATTGGTCTCTGTATACTGGTCTTTATTCAGTAATAGTGTAGGGGTATTATCAGTCACTATGTGGTGATAATTTGTGGTCTTGTTCTGACAGTATAATCAGGTTCCTATGTAGTAGTGTTATTGGTTATGTTGTCTTGGTATAGTGGGCTTTGTTTGGTAGCAGTATGATGGTGATACCTAAGTGAGGTATTTGCTCCTTGTGTTATCTAGTAATTGCATGTCCCGGTAAATGTATTTGGTCGGGGAGGCGGACGAGGGGGTGGAGGGGGCTCCATCCAAAAGTTTGCTATGGGGCCCAGGCTTCTCCAATTACACCCCTGTTTAATGAGATGTTTTACTTCTGCTGGTGTGAAAACACAGTGCAACAATTATACATTGTCTTGACCTATCATGTTATGTGTAACAAATATTTTCTGTAACACCTCCCATGACTCATGCAGATTTTGTAAGTTCCTACTTGCTTTCCAAGGTCAAATAAGTCACTAGCTGAATATGGTCTTCTCATTGCCCATCTCTCCCCTCGAGGGCCAACTATTGTTTGTATGGGTTCATCTTCACTGCCCCCTCCCCTTGTCTTTCGCTTCATGTCCTCCCTCCCTCTATGATGTTTGAAAGGTCAATTTGTGTGTAGCCTAACCCCATTAACGGATTCTATTCATGTGTAGTGTATGCAGGGGGATAGAGTACATCCTGGTGTGAATGTCTTTGAAGGAGAAGAGTAATAATAATAATAATCTTTATTTATATAGCGCCAACATATTCCACAGCACTTTACAATTTGGAGGGTATAGGTACAGACAAAAGACAGACATTGCACAATGAAAAGCTACTTAGAGATGAGACACAAGGTGTGAGGGCCCTGCTCACAAGAGCTTACAATCTATTAGGGTGTAGGGTGCTGCTAGATTTACAATGGTCCAGCCATGTGACATAAATATATGGTTGTTTCATGTAGAATTCGGATGGACCTGCCCCCAGACAGTACATCTACATACAGTTAAGTGCCAAAAATGAGTGCGCTAGAGAGTGAGGGGGGAGGGGGGGAGGGTAGTAGACAGAGATGAGGGAGGAGTTGGAGGAGGTTGCAGCAATGTGGAGAGCTTTATGGGTGAGAGTGATGAGTTTATGTTGTATCCTGGACTGAATGGGTAAACAGTGCAGTGACTGACACAGGGTAGAGGCATCAGCATAGCGGCTGGAAAGGAAGATGAGCCTGACTGCTGCATTCAGGACAGATTGGAGAGGGGAGAGTTTATAGAGAGGGAGACCGATAAGCAGGGAGTTACAGGAGTCAAGACGAGTTGTTTCCACAGTGAGAAAAGGATGGATTTTGGAGATGTTTTTGAGGTGCAGGTGACAGGAGCGGGCCAGGGACTGGATATAAGGGGTGAAAGACAGATCAGAATCTAGTATAACCCCCAGACACCGGACCTCCTGCCTAGGAGTTATGGTGGTGTCACACATTGAAAGAGAAATAGGGTAAGGTCGGTTAGTAGATAGTGGAATGACTAGAAGTTCAGTTTTAGTGAGATTTAGTTTAAGATAAAGTGAAGACATGATGTCAGAGACCGCGGACAGACAGTCACTGGTTTTTTTTTTTGCAGGACAGGAGTGATGTCCCAGGAGGAGGTGTATAATTGAGTGTCATCCGCATAGAGATGGTACTGGAAGACAAATCTGCTGATGGTTTGTCCAATTGGGGCTGTGTATATAGAAAACAGGAGAGGACCCAGAACTGATCCCTGTGGTACCCCGACAGCGAGAGGGAGAGGAGAGGAGATAGAACCTGTAAATGAGAAACTGAAGGAGCAATCAGAGGTAAGTTGAGAACCAAGAGAAAGGAGTGTCCTGGATGACAATGGTGCTGAGCATGCTGAGAAGAAGTTGGTGATCAACCGTGTCAAATGCAGTAGAGTGATCCAGGAGGAGCGACAACGAGTAGTTACCCTGTGATTTAGCAGTGAGGAGATCATTACAGACTTTAGCTAGAGCAGTTTCTGTGGAGTGTAAAATGTGAAAACCTGATTGTAGAGGATCGAGAAGAGAATTATCAGAGAGATAGCGGATTAGTTGAGAGTGGACCAAGCGTTCCAGGAGTTGATGAAGGGCAGGTTAGAGACTGGTCGGTAGTTGGCAGCGCAGGACGGGTCCAAAGTGGGCTTTTTTAGTAAAGGAGTTATAACAGCGTGTTTAAAGGAGGATGGAAAGATCCAAGTGAACAGAGAAATGTTACAGATTGCAGTTATGTGAGAGAGGACAGCTGGAGAAATGGACTGGACAAGGTGGGAGAGAGGTAATGGTGTCACTAGAGCAAGTGGTGGGGCGCGCAGACAGGAGAAGCCTGGACATTTCTTCTTCTGTTGTCGGGTTAAGAGCTGAGAGTAGGCTGGGGGATGTGCAGGGAGGGACCAGATGGGTGCTGCTTGGGGTTTGAGATGAGATGTTTTGCCGGATTCTGTCAATTTTTTCTTCGAAATCAGTGGCCAGGTCTTCTGTACAGAGGTCAGTGACCAGAGCATGAGCTTTAGGCCTGAGAAGTGAGTGAATGGTATCAAACAGACTTTTAGGGTTGTTGTGTAAGGTTCAGATGAAGGAGGTGAAATATTCTTGTTTGACGCAGTGAAGGGCAGTGTGATAAGTCCTGAGCATGAATTTGTAGTGGAGAAAGTCTGCAGGTAGCTTTGACAGATGCTCAGCACACATGGAACATCGCTGCAGATGGTGAGTCAGAGGTCCGTGCCAAGGCTGCCGGCGTCTGACTCTGGGGGTGCGGTGTGTGAGTGGTGCCAATATGTCCAGGGTGGTTGAGAGAGTTTCATTGTAACGTTTAACGGCCAGGTCAGGGCAGGTGACGGAGGAAATTGGGGACAGTGAGGACTGTATGGTGTCTGGGAATTAATGAGTGTTCATGGAGTGGATATTTCTGACATTGACAGGCAGGTGTGTCCAGAGATGGGTGAGAATTAATAATAGTGAAGGAAACAAGGTTGTGGTCAGAGAGAGTATAAGGAGAATTAATAAAGTTAGAGATTGAGGAACGGTTACAGAAAACCAGATCAAGAGAGTTCCCATCCTTGTGGGTAGGAGAGTCTGTAAACTGAGATAGGCCAAGGGAAGAGGTTACTGAAAGAAACTGAGAGGCAGAAGGGGACTTAGGGTCATCAATGGGGATGTTAAAATCACCCATGATCAGAATGGGCATTTCAGTAAAGAGGAAATGAGGAAGCCAGGCAGCAAAATGATCCAGAAACTGGCGGAATGAGTCAGGGGGTCTATACACAACCGCGACTCTGAGGGAAAATGGCTGAAAGAGTCTGAGGGTGTGGACCTCAAAGTAGGGGAAAGTGAGGGAGGGTGCGGGAGGAATGACCTGGTAAGTGCAGTATGGAGAAAGAAGTACGCCGACTCCTCCACACTGCCTGTTTTCAGGTCTGGGGGTGTGGGTAAAGTGTAGGCTGCCATAGGTGAGAGCGGCAAGGGAAGCCGTGTCAGATTGCTGGAGCCATGTTTCTGTGAGAGCTATCGGGTTGAGGGAGTTAGAGAGGAATAGGTCATGAACAGCAGTGAGCTTGTTACAGACAGTGCGGGAGTTCCACAGAGCATATTTAAAAGGGACTGGAAAAAACGTAAAATGAATAGCAAGCAGGTTAGCAGGGTTTCTATGGGAGGCAGAGGAGGAGGTAGGATGAGCAGTAAAGAAGAGTGGGCCGGGGTTAGTAGAGATGTCACCTGCAGTGAGAAGCAGGAGAATGAAGAGTGACAGCAGATGGTTAAGCGATGAGTATGAGTGGTGTTTGTGCGGCACTATTTGAGCAGGTGGTTTGTGGTATTTAAAAAGGGAAAACAGTGTGTGGGATGAACACATGGTTGAGGGAAGGAGAGAGACGCTGATGTGGATAAGATTCTCAGGGAGCATAACTGGGTTGTAGGCTAGGAGGTAGCAAGATAGACAGCAATAGTGACCATGATGAACAAGTTGATTTTTAAAAAGACTAGATACTCATAAGAAAAGGTATTCTTCCTAGCCACCTTCTGCCCACTTCTGTCTCATTTCTGTCTTATTTCAGCTGATCACTTTCAAATCTTCCAAATATGGTTCACTGCTCTACATGGCAAAACTGACCCTTGGTCAAAACTGACTCAAGCTAACTAATTTATACCATGCTATGTCCAGCCCACTGATATAAATCAGTAGACCCAGGTGGAGTTACAAATAAGACAGCAGAGAAGATACTACAAGGGCAATATGCGGTGTCAACACAAATAAACATAGGGTCATTATTCAAGACAGAGATTGGGTGAAATCTAGGCATTCACATACCAGGACTCAACACAGTAATTATACATATACAGCATGGACAATGATGGGAGATGTAGTCCAATATACACAATTTACATACCAGGACACAACACAGTAATTATAAATATATACAGCAGGGGCAATGATGGGAGATGTAGTCCAATATTCACAATTCACATACCTGTGAAGAGATGAAGATCATGATCAGATGCTTGTAAGGGCTTTGGGGTGCTCTGTCAATCAATTTCTGTCTTATTTCAGCTAATCATTTTTAATCTGTTTCACTTCCAAATATGGTTCACTGCTCTATATGGCAAAACTGACCCTTTTTGAAGAATCATCTCCTAGTGTAGTACACTTCTTTGTAAATGAGACTGAGACTTCTTGACTGTCACTACTAGAAGATTCTACAGGTGGAGCGCTGGGTGTTAGTGGTGATGACGATACTAGCAAGGATGGATACACTGCTGGAACTGTGGAACCACTAGCTGATGTTGTGGATGTATGTGGTGACGATGGGTCTTCTTTTAGAACAATGAGATTGTGAGTGTCAGTGGTGCTAGTGTCTGCTTTTGTGAGAGCTACAGTAAGATCTCTACATATCTGGGAGCGTAAGCTGTGCACTAGACATGTGAAAACATCAGCGTCCTCACAGTCTGTGATACTCAACCTTTGTGTTTTTGCAGTGCCCTGATGTGCCTGCATTTGTCTGTAGGGCTGAAGGTGTTGTAGTGGTCTGGTTAGTGGTGGGATTTGGAGGACTCTATGAACCTTGAGATTGAGAAACTGGACTCACTTATCTAATTACAAAACATTTCTCTCTCACTAGGATTTTTACAACAGGAGGCTACACGCTTCAATAACGCTAGATCCCATGTGCCCTCTCTAGGCAGGTCTGGTATACAACATCTCCAAATCTCCCAAAGGTGATGTACATCTATACCATATGCTTCAAGCATATGTGTCATCGGACTTCCAGCAGTATATAGTACATACTCATCTTTCTCATCTTTCCTCATCTTGGGGCTCTTTTGGTTCTTTCTCACAAGAAGATGCCACATTCAACATGTCCTTTTCACCCGTTGGAAGTCCTTTTTAGCAGAGAAATGTACAGGTCCCGTCGAACCAACACAAGGTTATCTATATACTCTTCACTAAGCACCCGGTGCTTAATGGACTACTCTTCACTCTATCTTATACAACCACTGGGAGATAGGGAGATGTGAATCACCTTGACAGTTTAACAACTTCAAATAGCCTCTATGTAAATCAACTTACACTTCTATGAGAGCCTTACTGTGATAAACCATTATACTAACAGTGAGATAGTATTCATGAGTCAAAAACAACACATATAAACCACTTAAACTGATAGCAATAACCAACAATATTAAAACAAATTGCATGAAGGTTACAAGTTACTTAATATGACTTTAAATTATCTTACCGCATGATGGTAGTCACTCATTACCTATTAAAAAACACAGTACACCAAGAATAGGAGGACAGGCAGCAATAAAAAAAGCATATAACAAGGCAGAGTAAACAAACAACTTTATACTAATCAAGTAAATTCAATACACTTCCTAAGTCCTATAAGCAAACATGTCATAGAACTTCACAAAACACAAGAACAAACTAAAAACCAAATTTATAGGAAAATAGAAACAAAATGATTCATCGGCTAACTTGGCGGGCTAACGAATGCAAACTGTTACTCAAAACAGTAATGGATCCACAGCACTCACGTCACCCATGCCTATGTTTGACAGGTAAACTTTTAATTCAGTAACTCGTTACAGACAAGAGTGGATAACAGAAGGACTCGTCTTTCACTCAGAAAGAACAGGCAACGGCCGTTTTGCGCGCGTTGATGCTCATCTCATCCTATGCATGGGAGCACACAGACACACGTGTTTAAATCTACCCAGACTTGTCAATCAATAACAGACAAAAACAGTTCTAAAAGCAACACCACAAAAAACGTATACTTACAAAAAAAATGCATACACTTAACACAAAAATTCACAAACAACAATTACCATTTATAAAAAAGGCGGACAAATCATCAGGTCATTAAGACCTAAGCACCACCCTAGTGTCCGAGGTTTTTAAAATCCACTCTGCCTCGCACCGTCAAATAACCTGGGTGTGTCGAATCACAGCCCTCTATTACCTGATGACAAAATGCCTGTAAACCAGCAAAACGATTGTAACCACATCATAACTGTGCACATCTCGCAATTATGTTAAATGAATCGTGAGAGCCCCCTTATCCATTCTAATGGATAAAGTTGTTCTTCTTAGTATGTACAAAAATGGGACCTAATGGGAGGTTTACAAATGTAAAATAGGTGCACATCCGCACCACATCACATAGAACCTCAAAGTTTTGGATCTACACCGTTATAAATTGAGTAACTCTATGTTCTAGTCGTCACCCCATCTTCATAATGTGGACTGGTGGTTCATGATGAGCACAAAAAGACAGCTACACATTTGTGATAGCCTGTGTGGATACATTAATCCAACCACATAATTCTTTCTATCTCAATCATACTCCTAACAAGTTCACTCTGTAGGTTGTGCACCCGTCTAAATTACACTATGGCGATTTATTGATTACTCTCTATAAATATTTTACATCACCTTTATTACGTGCCAATTCACGTCGCTAATGGGTTTGTGGTCTTATGTTGTAAAGGCTATGACTACACTGGAAAGAAAGATACATCATCAGTCCTTTTTACGTTACGTCGAGTAAAAACATTTCCTATTCTCTCTCCTGCTCACAGCTTTCCTGAAATGCTGTTAGATATAATGTTCTCACTATATCCTCGGTGTACGTAGATCCCAATCAATTAAAATCCGTCCGTTTGATTGTTCAAAAACGTCAGAATATTGATCTATTGTTCCTTTTTAAACAGACAAATTGTCCATAAGAAGAACCACATGGCGTGGGAAGGATGAAAGCTTTGTTGGTAATAAGGCATTAGTTCGCTGTTGGCTTTCGATATCCTTTGTTGATAATACTGCCTTCCTCAATTCCTAATCTGTGAATCCAGAAATTAAATCAAAGTTTTCACTACCACCATAAGTCAAAGTATAAACTCATATTCATTTGTTAATATTTAGAGTATGCAACGAAACATCAGAAATTTTTCTTTTCTGTTCCAGACCATATTATCACAACATCATCGATATAAATCGTTGGCCAAACCATGTAAAAACAATACTGTAAAAAACGGATTGTTTACAATCTATTTAAAACCAAGTTCTCCACCCAGAATAGCCAGAACAAGATTTGTGCAAATTATGGGCGCCACTAGGCGTAACCCATAGACGGGTCCCACAAACAGTAGGAAACCACACCTCCATGAAACCAAAAAGCGTTATGAGTTAGGTACAAAATCCAACGGGTTGAGCCAATATAAATCCACATATTGGCTTCAACCATCCTGCCTGATTAAATAACGATGCAAAGCATTCAATACCATCAATTTGCCATAGTTTTCTGGTGTTATATAACTACCTACAATCAATGTTGGCCAAGCTATAATTAGGCGTAATACCACTGTGTTTATCCAAATATCTGTAACAGCAATTTTTTGTGTGCATTAAATGCAAGAAGGTACCTGTTTGAGAAAAGATATGTAGGTACCAATCCCACATATTGTGAAAGGGGTGTCAGTCATGAACCTTTACTGACACTATGGTGGCCCTGGGTGGATCTTATCTAAATCTTTGTGCAACCTTAGGGAGAAACGTACCTATTATGATTTAGAAGCTGTCGATTGTAACAATTTTTTAACTGAGACATCAGACAAAAATTTCACGTTCCACTCCTTTTTTGCAAACAAGAGCGCAAAAGGGCCATATATTATCTTAGTAAGGGATCACCTTTCAATTTCTGATAAGTTTATACCATCGATTAAAGTAACCGGTGGTCTTCTGCAATGTAACCTTTATTGACTTGCATAATGACCGAATAATTCCCGCCTTGTCCGTGCGAGGCTAAGAGCAACCGCACCAACCGGTAATAGTATGAAACCAAAGGGCACCTTAAGATCTCCCTTAACACCGCGTACTGAAATTCACCAAAGGTGACCTGGCGACAAAGTGGAAACAAATTCTTGCTTGAATACATCCCCGAAAAGCACTACTCCTTCATCCGCTCCTCATTCAATAATTCCAAAAGAACTTCCAGACACTGTTGATCCTCCTCTGCTACAATTAACACCGCTTAAAAATTATATCCTATCACTTGCTACGGCATGATCGCCTGGAACAGACACTGTATTCTCCTTCTTATTGTTGCACAACATCCAATGAACAGATTTAAGTCTCCACAAAGAATGACTTTAGAATCTATCTGAAATTGCACAAAATTAAAAGGGACGTTAAAACAAAAATTCAAACGCCTTAGACAACAAAGATAGACATGCATCATTTATCGTTATGCCCGAAATATTGAGTCTATAATTCACAACAGGCTCATTAGATACCGGGCGAATTTGAGAAATGGAAGTCTCTAATAACCTCCACGAAACCTTTTTCCCCAAATCTTATTGCACCTCGTGATGGATAATTTGCACTTTTTGTTCATCCCCTTCTACGGGTCCATGTTTTTTTGAATGCTGGTACCACCAATATTCCCCATAATGACTGTCCATGTCCACTACAGTGGACTCATCTGCCATACTTGAATCAGAACCGTAATCGGATAGTCCAGTGATCATTTTGTTGCCTAACACGGTTGCCCTCCCTCCTGAAATTCTATTACGACCACGGGATCTAAAAGGATTATGACTTGCATTCTTCCAGGTAAATACTCGATCAAGATAAATAATCTATCTACTATCATGGATAAATGTGCCTTCTTTCTTTCTTTAATTTCATTCTGAAACTGGTACTAAAGCGATTTTCTATTCTATGAATCAAACTAGTTCCACTGCGTGTCTGTAAGTAGAGATTAAGTTCAGTCCCTTGCATCTTTTAAAATCTTGCAGACCCGATCATACTCCTGTTTAGACACTTATCCAGCACAATAACACATAAGCATAAGAGAATGTTGCAAATGCGCCTCCATCCCATCTCTCCATAACACCTTTATCATCCGCGAGTATTGAGGATTGCTTCTTTAAACATACGGAGACCACTTGGGTACGTCAGCCTCCAAATACGAGTGCAAGAGTTATTATTAGTCCCAGAAAAGTTTGACTTTCTCATATAAATTGCATAACCCGAATTTAAAGAGATCATCGTACTCAACACCTTAATCTCATCAAGGGTGTTACATACTGAAAAAGAACTGTCTAAATCTCCCCGTCCTTCAATGAGTGGCCTTAGTGTATTCCACATAGAGAATTCAGTTGCCTCCTTTTCCAGTCTCCATGTTAGTAAGAAAATGCTTCAGCTTGCTCTGGAGTCACAGACAGTTCTTTCAATCAATATAGGAAAATAGAAAGCAAAAAGATGCTCGGGACTGCTGCAGGTGGCACAGTTTTCAAAACATATTGCAGCGTCACTGTGCTGATGCAATATTTCAGCTGTGGATAACAAGCATTGCTCAGTGATCACAGCAAGTCAGTACTTACATAGACATTAGGAAGGAAGAAGGATTAATAATCCGGAGCGGGCACTCGACGCAAACCTATTTTCTGTAGACCTTTTTAATTCAGCAACTCGTTACAGACATGTGACGGGTATAACTAGACACATCTTCACTCAGGAGAACAGGGCAACAGCCGTTCGTGTGTTAGACGCGCTTCTTCCAGGCCTCATGGGAGATCACAGACATGTGTTTAAAAATCTACCCATACTTGTCAATCACTAACAGATCAAACAACAGCGGCTGAAGTTAAAAAAAGTTTACAGAAACAGTGAATTGGTGAGTGCCATGTATCAATAACATTCTTCTTCTCCTATACCAAACTAAAAACCCACTTTTCACTTGGAAAAACTCTAAAACCTTAACGATATTTTAATTCTTAACACACTTAAACAATTAAACAGAACAATACATATGTGATACTTGTAAAATGGAGAAGAGATATGCTGCTACAAGATGGAGACAAAACACCCCCTAAGAAAAAATGGATTCTTTAGGGATAATGTCACCCTTGTCGCTAGCTTTATCCTTTTTTTCTCGTGGTTCAGGTGTGTTCATACTAGTCCTGTCCATCCCACTTTGCACTGAGATCATCCGAGTCATGCAACCATTTGTTAGTAAAATCTTTCTAACAACCTCTCATTCGTCGAAACGATCTGTAATAAAGAAACAAATCACTGTGTTTATTAGTTCAAATCAGACAAGAACAATTTATTCATCCATTACAAGCCTTTTTTTTATATGGTCATGTGAGCGCTGAATATGGGGTGGACTCACCTCAACCAAAATCGATAGATAAGCCTAAATCATGTGGAGGATATAAATTAACATGGGACGCAATCACAACTAATTTGAACATAGTAGATATATGTCATAAAATACGTTCATTAGTAAATGGTAGGTGCGTGGACGGCAAACTCATTCAAAAATTTGGTGATAACAAATTATTTTTAATTTATGAATCTTCTTTTAACGGTTCGCCCTCAAACCTACATCAAGTGGTTTTAAAAACTCAATGATCAGGTCCAGGCTGACCCAGATACCAATGAGGTCTGAGTAAACTTGATATTGTACTTGAATCAAAGACCAGATCAGATTGGAATCTGCATAGACTATGAAAATCAGATGTTTAATTCTAGAGTTGAATTGGATATAGCTTAGCTAATATATGTGAAGTCATGCCAATTAAATTATTCAATTTATATTATTTCGTCTATTAGAGTAATGGTCCGTGTATCAAAGCAGGTCCTTTCCATCCGTTAATCACCTGAAGCACGCAGTCCAAGGACAACATATGAGGAACCAGCTATATGACCTGATGTGGACAAACAAATGACCCTAATAGACCTGAGTAGGACCAACAAAGTTGACCTCAAGACCTGTATGGGACAACAAATGACCCCCAATGACCTTTGGGACAACAAAGACGCTCAAAGGACCTGATGGGACAACAAATGACCCAAAGGACCTGATGGGACAACAAATGACCCCTAGGACCTGCTGGGGCAACAAATGATCCCAAGGACCTGATGGAACAACAAATTTATCCGTAATGACACATGATAGGAAAGCAAATGACCCCAAGGACCTGTCTGGTGACCAACAAATTACCCAAAATAACCTGATGGGACAACAAATTGACCCAAATTAGAGCCTGTGTTGACAACAAATGACCCCCAAGGACACTGATGGGGCAACACAGTGAACCTCAATGGTGACCTGGTGGGACGAACAATTGACCAAATGACCTGGATGGACAAGCTCTGAAGATCCTGAACCAAGGTTTTTCTCATAACTATAGAAATAATTTACAAAAAGGAGAAAAATAAATATTCCCATAGTGGGGTTCAGCCGTCATCTAAGTCTGTGCTCACAATTCCTTTCTTACTCCAGGGAACAGAAGATTATCTCCAATAGGCAAGTGTTAGATGTTTTCTATTTTTTATGTTAGAACTTTGTAATTTATTGCAAACTTCAATGCCATCCTCAAATGATAAATGAACATCAGGCAATGAGATTATCGTTACCTGCAAATCGTTGGCCACATGTTTCGATAATACTTTTATAGGAGTGTTTCACTCTCAACCATGTCTCCTTCACTATATAAGGTAAGGGCCCATGGGGGTGCCAACCATATAATAACTCAAAGGGGGAGAACCCTGTGGAGGCTTGGGAACTTCCATGGTACAAAACAACAAGTAAGGGCATCAAAGCAGTCCCACAATCCCCACCATTCCCTCTTCTACCACCCTTTCTTATTATAGGCTTGTTGAAGCTTGTTAAACCTTTCCACCAACTCCTTCAGTTTGCAAGTGAATATACTGAGTTATGCAACGGTTTTTACTCTCCAGGATCTTGCAGAGCACCTTCCTCAAACCAAGGTGTCCCTCTGAGCCGTACAGGTTCTTCCTAAGTGATACCCACTCTAGAAAATATAAAGAATAACTAGTCGGACCTGGTACGATGACTTCTTAATGGGCACTGCTTCTGGGTATTGGTACGCATAGTCAACAACTAATTTATTGTTGCCGCTCTCGCTGACTTCACCAGGGGCCCCACCAGATCCGTCACAATCCGTTCAAACTGAACTTCAATTATGTACCAAGGGCTATAGAAATGTGCAAGAGGGAAAGTAAACTGGCACATGACATGTAGTGACAAAATCTCTTATTTCCTCTGAACACTCTGGCCATAAAACCTCTGGTATGACCTGTTCCCGGTTCTTATCCATTCCTAGTTGACGCTCCCAACACCATGGGAATGAGCAAGGTCAAACACCAAGTTCTTTTGTTAGGTTCCAGGCACCAGTAGAGTTCTATGAGCCATCCCTCACCTTGGTCACCGTACCAACACTGTAAAGGGTAAGCGTAATCCGAGGAGCAAGCACCAGCCTATAGAGCATTCCATTGGTCAATAACAATTGTGACCTGGCACTAAACCAGTCACCAACAAATAATTGCGATAGGGACCATGTAACCCCCGTAGTCCTGGGTTCATATACGCACCTGGTCTGAGTGATAGCTGTTGCACCATAATTGCTGTATGGGCCAGTATGGTGCCAAAATATTTGACCACCTTTAGCTTTCCATAGTTCCTTTGCGTCCTGCAGGGTCAGGTAATAGTAGACCCTCTGTGGTTCCCTTGATGAGGGTAAGGGGCTAGACCTCGACACACTGCGCTCTGGTGGGTAACTTCTCATGTGTCAACTACCCTCTCGAACACATGTCAGAGACAGGCCCAATGTCAGTCCCCGTCGACATTTTTTTGTAGCGCATTCCCTCCTCAATTTTGGGTTTTCTTTCTGGATTGGGAACGGCCACCACCTCTCTGCCTCTGACAACCCGGTTAGTACGACAATCTGCTTGGGAAGAAGGTATTTCTTGCTCTCCTCTGTTGAACTCACACGATCTCTCATATGGGCTTGCTGCTGTTGTGACGCATCCGAGGGCACCATTTTGGTGATGGGGGGTTCAATCACAAAGTTCCAGCTAAATCTTGCAACTGTCTGAGACTATTACTTCGTCTTCAGGGTCGGGTGGGCTCGGAGGTAAGGCAACAATTGGCAATAAATAAAGTCCTTTCTCCAGGCTATGGTAAGGAAACACACATGAAAATCCACCACCAGCGCATCATGTCCCTCGAGGTCCACACAGACTCGAACAGCTCAAGACAGCAAACAGCTGTTATGGGGGTCCAAGATGGTCAAGAAAAACACCACCCAGCTGACCGGGAACCAGGCTGCCTTGTATCTGGCAAATAAGGCCCAGGCTGGAGTAACTGAGTGAAAACTTTCCCCACCCCACTCCATACTCAATCAGGCCTAAATTTTAACAGCATATAATGAGTCCCTGGGTCGGAATAGCTGTGCACTGGGACCGCCCAAAAACACATACCACCATCACTAGCTATAAATATACACATTACGATAACAAAACCGTTATAACCTATCTACACCATCATGTTAGGGAGACCACAGATCGGATCCAAGTACACCAGCTTCAGTCACACATCACAATAATAGTGACTACGAGCATCTGATCCAATATAGAAGGCACAAAACCCCTGACGTCTCCTTATCTGAACGCAGGTCATTCTTCATGATTCGTCCTTTTTCCCTTTTCTTTTAGCCAACTCATGTCTATACCGGCATACAGCTTCTCGCCGGCCATCAAACTCCTCACCTGCAGAATGTATTGCATAAACATCTTAGAATCCTCACTTTATTAGTAACTTCCCTGCCAATATCTATTCCTACTTTTAATTGGGTGCCTGACCCCAGTGAAGTAAGTAGGTAGTAATGTTGCCCACCATTAAGTAGGTTAGGTAATAGCAGCTCTTAGTAGATAGATAATGCTGCCCACGCAGTAGGTGTAGGTGTTTCAGCCCTCACCTGTTGGTAGATTTACAACCCCCTGTTAGGATGATATACAGCCCCGCTGTAGTTATAGACAAAAATATATAACTGCCTCCATGTAGAGCAAGGTAGGGTAATACGGCTCACTGCAGGTAGAAATACTGCCCTCTGTAGATTAGCCCCCTGTAGGTAAAATAGTCAGCCATTTAGAGAGGTCCCTGTAGGTAAAAAAAATGTTCCCTTGTAGAATATGCCCCCCGATTGCAAGGTTATAGAACCCCTTGATGAGTATTGACTCCCTGTCAAAGTTGTATCGTGGCTCCCCTCTAGGTTATATTCCCCTGTAGAATAGCCTCTACTTTAGGTTTGTAGCCCCCTAGTAGTTTAAAGGCCCCCTTGCATCGGAAAAAAGAAAAGTATGGGGCCCCATCATATGGTTATAAATTTCCCGCTGTAGGATTATGGGCCCCCTCAGAGTTACAGGCTCCCCATGACTAATGTTATGAGCCCCCAATAATGTAATAGACCGCCCCATTGTAGTTAGGACCCCCTGCTAGGTTAATAGGCCCGCCATAGTGTAAATATGTATTTCCGTCTGACTTTAACAAGAAAAAACAGAATATTTAGAAAAAAACGCTATACCTCGTCAAATTGGAAGGGCTAACAGCCTAGGAGACATGGCGGAATCTGGAGCAGCTACACGGATATAGAGGTCCTCAGACCTGCCACTGGGGGCTTAGCCACACCACTGGCAGGGGTAAGCCATCGTTACCTGGGTAGGTTCAACCATTATGCTGGAGGACCGATTCCGAGCAACCGCCTATATTCTGCCAGATAGAAGAAGACGGTACGCTTCCAGTAGGTAGGTAGATAGCTCACTGTAGTGCCATTGTGGGAGCTTTAGCCCACTAGGGAATCGGTGACACACGTGGTTTTTCTTCATGTAGAGGACGGATACAGAATCCCGAGGGTTGAAAAATACAGGGCCTCGTGTATATTATTAAAGCAGGGGCAAAACGAAAGAAAGCAAGAGTGCAAGTGCATTGCACAATATAAAACAAAAA
Source organism: Phyllomedusa bahiana (assembly GCA_025379985.1). NCBI lineage: Eukaryota > Metazoa > Chordata > Amphibia > Anura > Hylidae > Phyllomedusa > Phyllomedusa bahiana. Next base: position 16,188 of record JAODAL010051263.1, read on the forward strand.
CAAAACTCAGCTCGTCTGAGCTCTAACTGAGACATTAGTTATCACTTGTGGTAGTAACTGGAACAAAACCAGTAGCAGGGCCCGGCTGTTTCCCGGCCTGTCCCCTGCGTCCAGACTTGAAGGTAGCCTGGGAGTATGTAACCACACTCGTATTCAGCTTAACCTCTGACTTATATATCCTCAACAGAGGAAAACCGTGTAGTAGGAACCAAGTGGTAGAGAGCACCCACCCTGGCTCTATGCTCACGGTCACTGTCACCAATGGAAAGGTCCAACCCGGAATGGCTGAAAGCCACACCTAATACATTAAACGTCGTGTTAAACATATTTCGACAGTCTATACCTGTTATCGACACCTATGTTAACTATTGACCTAACACGATTTTCCCAGATCCTCCCAACCTTTTGGGGTTGCATGTGGTATGGACATCTAAAGTTCATGTGCAAAGGACCCTGTCCGGGATGTTATACTCGCATTGAGTACACCCTTCCTGATGTTGCCGAACCTTACAGTAGAATATACTGTCCCTGTAGTTACAGAGTTAGATAGTAACTACGCCCCTGTAGTAATAATATAATGGCGTCGCTGTAGGTATCAGTTAAATATTAGTTTGTACCAGGGGCACATTAAAAAACCACCTTGTTTTCTGGTGGTATGGATTAGAAGGTAATCAAAACGTCTTCGTATGAGAAACCATAAATCTGTGGACTAGACGCATGAAGTACATGGAAACAGCAGGAAACAGTTGAGGGTTTCAAGAAGGCTTAGATATCTACCTAAAACTACAGATGATATAATACGTTTGTAGGTGAGCCAAATAACATTGTATAATCCATTCTGATGGAAACATCAAGATAACAAAAATATGAAATCCTCCTCAGAGCAGATGGAAACTCATAAGGTACAAGAACCAAAGCTTTCATCATTTGGGGAACCTAAGAATTAAAAAAACCGTCTTGTTCTCGCCTCGCCTTCACAACACATTTTCCTCCACCCTTGTTTTGAACTTGATGGCATATGTCTTTTTTAAAACTGTAATTACAATGGTATAAATGCGTTTAAATACTTCCCTCTGCAGATAGGACCCCAATGTAGGTAAAATGCCCACGCCAAAAAAAAAAAAAGATAGTATGATAGGCCCCTGTATAAAGGTAACAATTCTGCCTGTGGATAGGGTCCCCTTTAATTGTATAGGCCCCATAGTATGTAGTATAGGACCACCCTGTTGGAGTATATAGGAACCCCTTGCAGGTTATAGCCCTCTTTAAGTGTAAACTGATTAGTGCTTCTGAAAGATTATATAGCGCCCTTATATAATAGGCCTCCCCGCTTAAGCAGGTTATAGTCCCCCTCATACATAGTGTTAATAGCCTACCTATAGGTTATAAGGGCCCCTTGCAGGTTATAGGTCCCCTGTAATTACAGGCTCCTGTGAGGGGTAACTAACTAGGGGAAAAAAAGTGAGTTTTATGGCCTAATAACATTTTCATACATGTGACGCCATAGTGCCAGAAAATCAACAACATGCATGACCACATATCCACCATAAATCATAACTGGAACACGCTCCAACACCATGACCAGCAATACACCACCACAGTAGTGTGACTGAAATAATCCACCACACCATGACAACATATCAACCATTCGACATAGGGCAACATGTCCCACTAGGGCGTAGAACCATTTCCTTTGATGTATTTGTGGTCCAATTTGACGCCTCTATTACTCAATATATAGAATGAAACTGTACACCAAAGCAGGCATATTATATGCCAGGCACGGCGCATTGATGAATGTGCCTAACGAAGGCGCATGAAATTATGCTGGCAAAGAATATGTTATTGTGCCTAAGTTATGGGCTAAGAGCCTAGAATTATACTACAGGCCAGGTAGTACCATACCCCTAGATTTATTTACGAGGTATCTTACTTTAGCAGGCACCAATACCACTTCATTTAATTGCACCTCAAAACTGGCGAGGAGCTACCATCTCCATCTGTCCATGTCCTGTCGATAGTGAGTTGGTACCATACCTCCACAGCAGGACCACATAGTGACAAATAATTACCTAAAAAAAAACCGCTTCCGGTTCCAGCGCGCACAAGACTTCCGGTTTCCGCGCGCTACATGACGGTCGCACGGAGTGAGTTCGTCCCGCTCCAGACCCGCTGAACGGACCGAGCCCGGCTTCCCGCGACCTTCCAGCAGCAGTCAAGCGGACTCTTGCAGGAGACCTGAGAGTAAGCTCCGTGTGCACCGGGAGGACAACCGGGGTGGCTTAGGTAAAATTTCAACAGCGGGTGGAGCCCGTGTGTCAGTAGAGAGTTTGGCTCTCGGCTTGGTGTAGCAAAGGGCCCACAGGCAAGATGGGCGCCCGACCCTCGGTCACGCTCAGAGACACGAGGAGCGCATCAACAAATGGGTCACGTCCCACAGTCCACAGACCCCCGACAACCCAGCAATGTGCAGCAGACATATGGCGGTCAGGTAGGAGGAGGAAGGAGGACATCCAGGACGGCGACAGCGTGGTCTCACACAATTGAGCCGTCCGCAGTGAGAATATCCAAGGTAAGAACCGCAGCGTGTAAGGATAGGGTCGCAGCTGGGCAGGTGGAGGAGCAGGCCCACCAGACACCAATGACAGCAGCACAGGAGGTGGTTGGGGTGCCGGGGGCCACAAACAAAATGGACCCCCACCATTTGACAAAAGCCGTTGCCCCTGTGAAGCCCAGACAGCACGGCCCCTCGCCCCGAAGCACACTGGGGCCCCTTTATCTGACCTAACAGACAGTGAGGCTGTACACATGATGGACAAGATCCTTTTTTTTCCCCCCCATCCCCAAATCCACACAAGGAGATCTCAGGCAGCCCACTAGAGGGCACCAGAGGTCTGGAAACACAAGGGACTCTGATTCCTGGTTCCGCTACCGTTCACCAAGGAAGAGATGAAAAGAAGCTTTTTAAAGCTACACACATGTCATGTGCCCCGTATTGCTCCATTAAGTTGGGGGAATGGGGGTTTTTGATTTGCTTATGGGGAAGAATCTGTGATAGAATAATGTTAACTAGGAAGGGAAAATTTTTTTGTCTATTTTTATGTACAATTTGCATAATTTTTATCTTTTGGGGGATCTTTTAGTCCATTGGGCGAGGACGGGAGGTCCCACCACTCTAGAGCTGGGCGCTCTGCATTATTGACATACCTCTTTAAAATAGCGGGTGGGAACTATGATTAGGGATAGAAGCGGAGTCTCAGGATTCGCCCACGCACAGAGTGCGAAAAAAGAGAAATCCGCAAAAAGGAAAGGGGAAACGGAGATAGTTTCAGTTCACAGTTGGGTTCGGGTTTAGTTGGGAAGCGGGGAGGGGGGGTTTTTCTCCTTGTCCTTTAACAAAAGCTCAATACTCAGAAACAATGGGGTGATACCGTAAAAATCGCCCCTGGAACGTAAGGGGTTTTCCCTCCCCAAAAGGATGCTAGTCTTGAGGCACTTGAAGAGCAAAAATAGATGGGCGCTACACGGGAGACACATTTTGGGGGAAAAAGATTTCTATCTTTGCAGAAGTTATGGGTGGGGAGGAAAAGGGTCGGCTGCAGGGGGGGAAACAGGGTGATAAAACGAACACAAAAATTCCCAGTAAAATCCTGCGTTTTATTCAAAACGTGACGGTACTCACGATTTAAAGGGAGACTCTCCAGTGGGATTTTTAAACTTGGAAAAACGTATAACCCAAAAACCAGGATAAAAATTTCTATTGAAACTGGAGAAAAAAAATTTATACGATTGGGAACCGAAGGAATCCAAAATGGGGGGAGATTTCAATTGTTTATCAAAACCCAAAGAAGATAAAAAAAAAAAGGGGATACATCAACCCCCCCAGGAAAAGCGAAGAGTCGTTACCAGGATGAGAAACAAAAGGCGGTGGATACATGGAGAAGGTAAATCCGGCAAAAGGGGAGTAAAAACCACTACCGCATGCCCAAAACCCTGGTCCAGTTGGATTATTTCCTGGGGGACCCCAAAATTTGGGGGGGGGGAAGGCGGTTACGATAAAACCCCGGGTGACCGACACCACCGTGACATCCCTACAAAGAATTTCCCAAGGGAGGATATCATCGGAAATTTAAACCTCCTTTCCTGCTGAAGCGATTTTTTGGGGACTTACTGGTTCATTGTTGGAAGGAATATGCGGAGGAAATGAACGAAAGTGAGTCCCCCCCATTTTTTCCCTGGGACCTGGAAAGGCAGTGTTCGGGTAAGTTATGTCCTAGTGACGGCAAAAAAAAAAAAACTAAAAGGGGGGTTTTGAGGAGGGAACCGGCCCCCAGGAAGGCGTCACTATTTTTCCCTTTCTCAGTCCATCTATGAAAACAAAGAAAAATGGTGAAGTCGAGAAAATCTTAAATTTGCAAACAAAAATAAAAGGGGGAGTCATTTTCCCAATCAACTACGGGTTCACAAATTAAAAATTTGGGGAAACAAATGGGGGAAAATTATTTTGCAAATTTGGGGCAAGGGAAGAGGGGGGAAACCAATATTTAACCTCAAATCGGGGGGAGGGGGGGTGTTTAGGGAACCCAAAGGGAAAATCAATAACCCCTTTTGCGAGAATACACCAAAAGGGCCACACCAATCCACCTTTGCCCTTAAAAAGGGAAACAGTTTTAAACAGCAGATCGACATCCCCTAATTTTTGTCGGACAGGACAGAGACTTTCTCAATCGAGGGGTGAGGGGAGTTGGCAGCGTTATTAAAATCCCCCCCCTAACAAGGGCCCCAGTCCTAGGACTTCCGGGTGAAGGTAAAGATTTTTTAAAAGGGGATGTTGGGGCCCCTTTTAGCGGGTATTTGGGAAAATCATCAAGAACAAACCACCCCAACAATCGGGAGATACAGCTTACAAAAATTTTACACAAAAAAGGGAAGGACCCAATGGCCCCAAAATCAAATCGTCCTACTCCTTGATCAATCAGGAGTGAAAATTTTTCAAAAATACGGGGCAAATAGATTGGCGATTTAAGTTTTAATGTTAATTGGGGAACATCAGATGGGGTTCATCCAAGGACGATCTGGGGTTAAAAACATCAGGACGGTACTGTCATGCTAAACACTTAGACGGGCTAGAGGGGGAGAAAAAGACACCAGCATTGTAGCATTGATCGGAAAAAAGCATTCGACAACGTCAATTGGGGACAGGGCTAGGTTGGTCCAGAAGATGGGGTTAGAGGATTATTTAGAGTTTACATAGAGGCCATGAAAAACCCCCCAACCAGGGTTAACACCCTGGCTTTTTGTCACCCCAAATCTTTTTAAAAAAAAGGGACAGACAGGGCGCCCTTTCGCCTTTTTTAAATTCAAAAAAACCTGAGCCCTTGGCGACCCCTTTTCTTCGATCACCTTTTTTTCAGGGGATTAAAGTGGCAAATAGAAAAAAATTACTGCTTCCAAAAGATTGCTGTTTTTTTTTAAGCGACCACAAATAAAGTAAAAGGGTTTTGGGGGGGAGGACGATTTGGTGCTTTTTCGGGATTCCGAAATTAACAAGAGCAAATGTCACTTATGCACTTGGGCTCCCAAACAGGGGGCTACAAGGAAAATGGGTGGAGGTTGTTAAATCGCACCTTACCTATTTAGGCAAAAGATAGGGTTAGATCAGCCCTGACATATAATTTTAACTATGGCCCACTTTTAAGAAGATTTACATCAGAGCTAATAAGTGGATGACCTTCCACTCTAACCAAAAGGGCCCCGGACCTTAAAAAAGATAAGTTTTTCGGACTCCATACCCCCTCCAAATACCCAATCCCCTTTAAAACATAAGGACGAAATTTGCTAAGGGAGCATTCACTAATTTATATTGCGGGAAAACAGCCAGGATAGTCAAAGAAATTAACAGCAGGAAGAGGGCAGGGAGGGGCACAGTTACCGAATGTACCTTTTAAAACTGGGGCAATTGGGGGGCTATTAGGGACTGGTTGGGGCGGAACGCTTTTTCCCAAAATTGACGGGAAACCTGTTAGCGGAGCCCACTCCTTTAAAGGGCCTTTTTCATTTCCTACAGGAAACATCCCCCAAAGGCCAAAAAAGCATTAACCGCGGGATACGCTGGAACAGGGACATAAAAGGGAAGCGTTGGGGGGAAACCATGCTTGCTCGCCCTTCCACCTCTGTGGGAAACTCCTTCCTTTTAACGGGCATGGAGAATGCCTTGTTCCACAAATGGAGGGAAAAGGGATTAGCTCTTTAGGAATTCTAAACCAGAGGGGAAAGTTGATGCCCCGCGATCAGCGGCCAGTGTTTTGGGTTAATCAGACCAGTTTTCAGTACCAGGTTTTGGAAAATTTTTTTAAAGCCTCTACAGGGAACTTGGGGTCGATGAGGGAGTCAGAGGGCCCTTTAGCTCGGGATACGGGGTTCTTCACAGAGTAGATTCGAGTTTTGACGTCCCCAACAATTTTTAGACTGGGAGCTTAGACGAAAGATGAGGATCTCACGAGAAAGATCTTGAGGGGGATGGATATAGTAAGAAAAACACGACTAATGGCAGTAGGGAGATACTATTTAGGATTGCCCCTAGGGGTATATACGCGTTTTTAAAAACCCTTACAAATTAAGGCACAATATCGTCAAATTCCAATGCAAATTAGACAAAACGGATTGCTCCATTGTCTAGGGATTTTCCGGGGAAAAGAAATACTTGGGAAAAAATATTGACCATATCAAGAAGATCTGGGGTATTGAAAATTTCCAAAAACACCCGAGAGCCTTCTTTTTCATTACATAGCTGACAGGTCTAACTCGAGGACGGGGGGGGTCTTTAAACCGATAAAGGGGTTCATGAATGCTTCTGGCAGTCAAAAGCTGCTTTTGAGACTTGGATCAAGCCACGGCCCAGACGAGGGGGAGATTGTTGAGTGTTTTTAAGGGGGAAAGTTCCTATAAAAAACTGATACAGAAAAGATAAGATAAATGTTCCAGACGTTTTTTAAAAATGGAAACCTTATATTTCCAGTAAAAATTTTCCCCACCGAAATCAAAGGGAAATAATTTGGGGGGGCCTTTTAAATATATGAGTACTACCTAAAATAACGATTAAAGGGTAATTTGGGTAACCTGGGTATTTATGTCTAAGGATTTTTGAGCCGGGTTTGGGAAACCGTTTTGGGGGGGGGAAGGGGGTAGTTTTAAGGGGTGAAAACAACAAAAACCAGAAGTGCTTTTTTGGGGGTCAGAAATAAGTTGGGAAAGAACCTGTTTCGGGGTGGAACAAACTGTACCCAATGACAGCCATGTATAAGAAACCCAAAATTTTTAAGAATTTTTTTATTTATCTTCTGTGCAAAAAATTCTTTAAAAAAAAAAAAAAATAATAAAAAAAAAACCCTTTTAGATTCTTAGTTCACACTTTTTACAAAAAATGTTTAACCCCGGCTTACAAAGTTATCTCAAGGCGGGGGTCCACGCTATCTTTACCCTCAATAGAGCCAAATTCATTTGGGCAAACCCACCTCCCTTTTCCCAAAAGAAAAATAAAACACCAACCTTGCAAACATTTTACACTTATAATCCCCGGAAGGTAGCCAGGGGGCAAGAAACTAAAATGAGGCATCACTTTCCCCCCTATAGGATTAAAAGCAAATAGCCAAATACCAAAGTAAGTTTTCTGCACAAAAAAAAAAACATTTCTGAAAAAAACAATTGAACCTGGTTTCCCAACTGCGGGGTTTGCGGCACAAATAAAAATATACACACGACACCTATACAGGGGCACACCACTGCAAAGGGGGGAAAAATACATGGAAACCCCAAAGAACTTTTATCATCTCTCATACATGAAAAAACTTGAGATTCATTCACACGTTTTATCAAAAAAAAAGTTTAACCCAACCCACGCTTACAACTGACCAAGGCGGGTACGTATGCTATTTTTACCTCCAATAGAGCCAAATTCAGGCCTCTCATTGGGTCAACCGACCTCCATTATCCAGAGAGAAAAATAAATAATTTTTAAATATTTTTTTAGTGCAGAACTGTACGTTGTATTTGGCTTATATGGCTTTTAATCCATATAGGGAGGAAGTGATACCTCCATTTTGGTTTCTTGCACCCCGCCTATTTTCACAGGCTGTATTAAGTTCAGCATGTTTGCAAGGTTGGTGTCTTTTATATTTCTCTCTGGATAATGGAGGTCGGTTGACCCAATGAGAGGCCTGAATTTGGCTCTATTGATATGTAAAGATAGCGTAGGACCACCCGACCTGAGATCACGTTGTAAGCATTGTAGCACATTGTTATCAAGACCCTGTCATGGGTCCATCAACTATCTAGGGCAACAGAGCAGTGGTGTATATTGGGGCCATAAAATATGTAAGGACCCACACTGGGGTGTATATTGCGGCCATGAACTATATAGGGCCCCGCACTGTGGTGTATATTAGGACCATGAACTATGTAGGGGCCCGCACTGTGGTGTATATTGGGGCCATGAACTATGTAGGGGCCCCGCATTGTGGTGTATATTGGGGCCATGAACTATGTAGGGGCCCCTCACTGTGGTGTATATTGGGGCCATGAACTATGTAGGGGCCCGCACTGTGGTGTATATTGGGGCCATGAACTATGTAGGGGCCCGCACTGTGGTGTATATTGGGGCCATGAACTATGTAGGAGCCCCGCACTGTGGTGTATATTGGGGCCATGAACTATGTAGGGGCCCGCACTGTGGTGTATATTGGGGCCATGAACTATGTAGGGGCCCCGCACTGTGGTGTATATTGGGGCCATGAACTATGTAGGGGCCCCGCACTGTGGTGTATATTGGGGCCATGAACTATGTAGGGCCCCGCACTGTGGTGTATATTGTGGCCATGAACTATGTAGGGGCCCCGCACTGTGGTGTATATTGGGGCCATGAACTATGTAGGGGCCCCGCACTGTGGTGTATATTGGGGCCATGAACTATGTAGGGGCCCCGCACTGTGGTGATGTTATGATGTGGGCTGTACGATCAATGTGCTCTATACACTACAGGACCTTCCATGATGTCACAGTCATGTGATCAGTCACAGGAAGGAGGAGTCAGGAACCTATCATATGACCAGTGTGATGTCACCACAGGTCCTTTACCCCCTGGTATAACCCTCCCCTGTAGGTAGAACAGGTAAGACTCCACACATTGCTTGTTCCCTCCTCATCTCCCGCCTGGATTACTGCAGCCTCTTCTCTGCTCCTCCCCTTTATTCCTCTCCTGCCCTTCATCCTCCGCTGCCCGGCTGCTTCCACTCTCTCCTCGCTTGCTCCTCTGACAATCCCTCCACTGGAGACGGCCAGAGAATTCAGAGCCAACACCGACATATAAGGCTCCTCATAACCCCCCCCCCCCCCATTCAGCTCTACCCTAATCTCCTGATACCTCCCCTCATGTAATCTCCATCCATAACCTGTCCTCCCCCATACATCTCTACCCTAATCTCCTGATAACTCCCTCATGTAATCTCCATCCATAACCTGTCCTCCCATATATCTCTACCCTAATCTCCTGATACCTCCCTCGTGTAATATCCATCTCTAACCTGTCCCCCCATACATCTCTACCCTAATCTCCTGATACCTCCCCTCATGTAATCTCCATCCATAACCTTTTCCCATAATCTCTACCCTAATTTTCCTGACTAGTGTTGAGCGATTGCGTGGGCTATCGAGATCGATCGATAGTCGATAGTCGGCCGCTATCGATAAGGTTTTTCGATAGTGAGCATCGATTATGCGCGATGACCATTAAAGTCTATGGGAGAGCAACAACACCTTCATTATTACACCCAAACAAGGCTGGAGAAGCTGGAATTAACAGCCACAACAGTCAAATGGATACCTGCTACATCTTAGGCAAACACTTAGGTTATAAAAGTCACAGAAAAAAGTCACTGTCCATTTACTATCCCTGTCTTGTACCACAGCCTGACCCTTAAACCTGCATCACCCACAAATTAAAAAAGTGCCAGAAGGCAGTATGATTTGAACCATCATGTTCTTGAACTGGACATTGAATATCCCTGTCCTGGAACGCAGCATGAGCCCCAAACCTGCATGACCCCCACATTTTTAAAAAATTTCCGCAAAAAGGAGTCTTTCAACACCATTTTAGTTGAACTGGACATTGACTATACCTGTCCTGGGCCACAGCATGACCCCAAACCTGCTGACCCCCACATTTAAAAAGTGCCGGAAAAAGGAGTCTTTCACCACCATTTTAGTTTCACTGGACATTGACTATACCCGTCCTGGGCCACAGCTGAGCCCCAAACCTGCATGACCCCCCCAATTAAAAATTGCCAGAAAAAGGAGTCTTTCAACCACCATTTTAGTTTCACTGGACATTGACATAACTGTCCTGGGCCACAGCATGAGCCCCAAACCTGCATGACCCCCACATTTAAAAAGTGCCAGAAAAAGGAGTCTTTCAAACCCCCATTTTGTTTCACTGGACAATGACTATACCTGTCCTGGGCCACAGCATGACCCAGGGCCGGAGTTACAGTGGGTGCAGTGAAAGCCCAGGCTGGCGTCCGTCATCTATTAACACGCAGGTTTAAAAAT
>JAODAL010051264.1:0-26789 GCA_025379985.1 Phyllomedusa bahiana
GGGCCCGGGAGGGGGCTGTCACAAAAGGGTCCAGAGGAGGCTGTCACGGGGCCTTGGGCAGGAGTTCACACGGGCCCAGAAGGAGGCTGCACACGGGGCCCAGGAGGGGGGCTGTCACACGGGACCCAGGAGGGGGCTTCACACAGGCCCAGGAGGGGGGCGCACACAGGGCCCAGGAGAGCCTATCACACAGGGCCCGGGAGGGCTGTCACACAGGGCCCAGGAGGAGGCAGTCACACAGGGCCCAGGAGGCTGTCACACAGGGCCCAGGAGGCTGTCACACAGAGTCCAGGAGGGGGCGCCCAAAAACCAGGGCCCAGGAGGCTGTCACACAGGGCCCATGAGGAGGCTGTCACACAGGGTCCCAGGGGGAGGGCTGTCACACAGGGCCCAGGAGGGGGCTGCACACAGGGCCCAGGAGGGGGCTGTCACACAGGTCCAGGAGGGGCTGTCACACAGGGTCCAGGAGGAGGCTGTAAACACGGGGCCCAGGAGGGCTGTCACACAGGACCCGGGAGGAGGCTGTCACATAGGACTCAGGAGGCTGTCACACAGGGCCCAGGAGGAGGCTGTCACACAGGGCCTCAGGAGGGGGCTGTCACCCAGGGTCCAGGAGGAGGCTGTCACACAGGGTCTCAGGAGGAGGCTGTCACACAGGGTCCAGGAGGAGGCTGTCACACAGGGCCCAGGAGGAGGCTGTCACACAGGGTCTCAGGAGGAGGCTGCCCACACAGGGTCCAGGGGGGGCTGCCCACACAGGGCCCAGCAGGAGGCTGTCACACAGGGCCCCGGAGGAGGCTGTCACACAGGGCCCAGGAGGAGGCTGTCACACAGGGCCCAGGAGGAGGCTGTCACACAGGGTCCAGGAGGAGGCTGTCACACAGGGTCCAGGAGGAGGCTGTCACACAGGGCCCAGGAGGAGGCTGTCACACAGGGTCCAGGAGGAGGCTGTCACACAGGGCCCAGGAGGAGGCTGTCACACAGTGTCCAGGAGGAGGCTGTCACACAGGACCCAGGAGGAGGCTGTCACACAGGGCCAAGGTGGAGGCTGTCACACAGGGGCCAGGTGGAGGCTGGCACACATGGGCCAGGATGGGGCTGGCACACAGGCCCCAGGAGGGGGCTGCCATACAGGGTCCAGGAGGAGGCTGTCACACGGGGTCCAGATGAGGCTGTCACACAGGGCCCAGGAGGAGGCTGTCACACAGGGCCTCAGGAAGCTGTCACACAGGGCCTCAGTCATCACAGCACCATACTTTTACATAGAGAGGTCTGTTCTTTGTTAAACACCTACTTCCAGACTGTGACAGGCGCCAAAGTCTCCCCTCTCGGTGTGTGTACTTTTCTGCTTTCCGGCGGGATGCTGTGATAATTTAGATTAGTGAGGCCCAGCCTCACTGGGCGGGGCCTCATTGATTTACTTTTACAGACAGGTCTCCTGGCATTTCACCCATACAAAGAGACGGGAGGGAGATTACCGAGGAACAGGCATCACAGCTTGTTCTACATGTAAAAGTATGGAGCAGTGACCCCACACACCGAGTCCCCCCTGCACATCGCAGTAGCGCAGATTTTTTTTTTTTAAGTGAATCCAGTGAATGAGCAGCCTGGCGCGCGTGCCAGCTAAGAGAGCCCCGAGTGCCACCTCCGGGACGCGTGCTTTAGGTTCGCCACCACTGCATTAGGCTGTATAAATGGTCGTGCACCCTAGTGGTCAAGCACCCTAGGGGGACTTAATGTTAAAGTGAAAAGAAAAAAATGTTTAAAAGGGTAAAAATAAATGAAAAGTACACATCACCCCCTTTTGCCATTTTACAAAAAATAAAAAATAAACTAATAAAAAAGTTTCACAAATTTGGTATCGCCGCGTCCACAATAGTCCGATCTATTAAAATATAACTTCCTTACCGTACGCTTAACACCGTAGAAGAAGAAAAAATAGCGTTTTTCTTTTTTGGTCATTTCATGTCACCTATAAATTGGAATAAAAGTGATCAAAAAAGTCACATGTATTCCAAACTGGTAGCAATAAAAAGTACACTTCAGTCCGCAAAAAATGCACCCTCCTTCAGGTCCATAGGTGTTAGTACATAAAAAAATATCGGTTGCAGAAAATAGCGGTGCAGCAAAAATTTTAAAAATAGAAAATGGTTGTTTTTTTTTTTACGGTACCAAAACATAACAAACACCCTACATTTTTGATGTTGCCGGAATCGTATCAAACTGCAGAATACAGATAACACATAATTTATACTGGAGCGTGAACGCTGTAAAAGCAAAGCAACCCAGGTGGGGTTTTTTTTACCACATTTTGCCCCACTTAGATTTTTTTTTGCGGTGTCCTAGTATATTTTATTGTAATATAACATCATTAGAAAGTCCATCTTGTCCCACAAAATAAAAGCCCTCATATGTCTATGTGGGTGGAAAAATGAAAAAGTTATGGCTAAGGAAGGCAGAGAGGAAAAATAACGTAGGTCTTTATGGCTATGTTCACATGGTGTAATTGCGGGGACATATTTCGCCACGCAATTACGCCGTTAGTAAGGGGGCAGGGCGGAAGCGGCGTATGCGCCGTGAATAATTGACATTCCACTTATCTCCCCCTGCGGCAAATTGTGCCAGCGGGGAGAGGAGACATAATCCATAGTTCTCTATGAGAACTGCGCATTACCATAATGACTGGGACGTATCTCGTGCAGTACGGCGCGAAATACGGGGCGAGATATGTCCCATTTTAAGCCGTGTGAACATAGCCTATGTATAAAACCTGTCTAGGTCTAAAACTCACTTTGTTGCCTATAGCAACCAATCAGAGCGCCTCTTTCATTTTTTCGGAGCACTATATGAAATGAGAAGGGCGCTCTGATTGGTTGCTATCGGCAACAAAGTGAGTTTGTTTTTTTTTAGCTCTAGACAGTTTTCACATGTGGCCCTTAGAGCATACATGCCAACTCTCCCGTTTTTGGCGGGGGGGTCCCGCTATTTGGGGTCCCTTCCAGCCCTCCTGGGGGAGTTGGCATTCCTTTAAATAGCCGCGGCGACAGAGTAGCGCTAGTGCGCTACTCTGGCGCCGCCGGGCCGCTCCTACAGGCGGGTGAAGCGGCCGCTGCGCCCGCTTCACCCGCCCGGAGTCTCGCTGTGCAGGGCGGAGGCAGGAGGGATCGTTCCCCTCCTCCCTCCTCCCCCTGTATGTCCGGCGCCGGTGTGTGCGCCGCACATACAGGTCAGCGGCGCAGGGGAAGTGACGCGTGGCTGCAGAGGAGTGACGCGCGGCTGCTCTCACTTCCCCCTGCGCCGCTGAGGAGATCGTCCGTAGCGGCCGTGCTGCAGGAGCCTGGTGAGGTAAGTGGATTTTATTATTTTATTTTTATTAGCTATATGGGGGCTCTGCCTGGCAACCATGGGGGCACTACCTGGCAACAGAGGGGACATCTACCTGGCAACAGAGGGGGCATCTACCTGGCAACAGAGGGGGCATCACCTGGCAACAGAGGGGGCATCTACCTGGCAACAGAGGGGACATCTACCTGGCAACAGAGGGGGCAGCACCTGGCAACAGAGGGGGCATCTACTTGGCTACAAGGGGGAACTACCTGGCAACAGAGGGGGCATCTACCTGGCAACAGAGGGGGCACTACCTGGCAACAATGGGGGCACTACCTGGCAACAGAGGGGACATCTACCTGGCAACAGAGGGGGCACTACCTGGCAAAAGAGGGGGCACTACCTGGCAACAATGGGGGCATCAACCTGCCAACAGAGGGGGCACTACCGGGCAAACGTGGGGGCCTCTACCTGGCAACAGAGCGGGCATCTACCTGGCAACAATGGGGGCACTACCTGGCAACAGAGGGGGCATCTACCTGGCAACAGAGGGGGCACTACCTGGCAACAGAGGGGACATCTACCTGGCAACAGAGGGGACATCTACCTGGCAACAGAGGGGATATCTACCTGGCAACAGAGGGGGCACTACCTGGCAACAGAGGAGGCCCTCCCTGGCACCAACGGGGGCATCTACCTCCAACAGAGGGGGCATCTACCTGCCAACAGAGGTGGCACTACCTGCCAACAGAGGGGGCATCTACCTGGCAACAGAGGGGGCATCTACCTGGCAACAGAGGGGGCACTACCTGGCAACAATGGGGGCACTACCAGGCAACAGAGGGGACATCTACCTGGCAACAGAGGGGTCACTACCTGGCAACAATTGGGGCACTACCTGGCAACAGAGGGGACATCTACCTGGCAACAGAGGGGGCACTACCTGGCAACAGAGGGGGCACTACCTGGCAACAATGGGGGGCATCTACCTGGCAACAGAGGGGGCACTACCTGGCAACAGAGGGGGCATCTACCTGGCAACAATGGGGGCACTACCTGGCAAACAATGGGGGCACCTACCTGGCCAGGTAGATGTCCCCTCTGTTGCCAGGTAGTGCCCCCTCTGTTGCCAGGTAGTGCCCCTCTGCTGCCAGGTAGGGCCCCCATTGTTGCCAGGTAGTGCCCCCTTTGTTGCCAGGTAGTGCCCCCTCTGTTGCCAGGTAGATGTCCCCATTGTTGCCAGGTAGTGCCCCCCATTGTTGCCAGGTAGTGCCCCCTCTGTTGCCAGGTAGATGCCCCTCTGTTGCCAGGTAGTGCCCCCATTGTTGCCAGGCAGAGCCCCCCCTATAGCTAATAAAAATAAAATAATAAAATCCACTTACCTCACCAGGCTCCTGCAGCGCTGACAGCTCCCGACCGATCTCCTCAGCGGCGCAGGGGGAAGTGAGAGCAGCCGTGCTCACTTCCCCCTGCGCCGCTGACCTGTATGTGCGGCGCACACACCGGCGCCGGACATACAGGGGGAGAAGGGAGCGATCCCTCCTGCCTCCTCCCTGCATAGCGAGACTCCGGGCAGGTGAAGCGGGCGCAGCGGCCGCTTCACCCGCCTGTAGGAGCGGCCCGGCGGCGCCAGAGTTGCGCACTAGCGCTACTCTGTCGCCGTGGCCAATTAAAGAGCCCCCGCCGCCAGCAGGAATGCCAACTCCCCCGGGAGGGCGGGAGGGGACCCCAAATAGCGGGACCCCCCCGCCAAAAACGGGAGAGTTGGCATGTATGCTTATGGGGGGTTACTACCTGGCTATAAGGGCATCTACCTGGCTTTCTTCCAAAGCCGTTATGCAGTTAGGTGTAGTGGGTGTGGCTTTTTGAAGCGGCGTGGCATACCGACAAGATGGGCGCCGCCCACTAGAATCTCCTGCTTTTTCATTTTCAAAAGTTGGCAACTATGCCTTAGAGTCATATTATTATGACCAGCTGTCAAGACGGGGTTAATGAGCACCTATCACCAACATTTGTATTGAACAGCTTGTTAATTGTGAAAGGAAACAATACAAACTCTAATTACATCTCATAAAAAAAGCCGGAAGTCGCCGCCAGGCAGGCTGACCGGAAGTTCCCAGCATGCCTAGCGTCACGACGTCATGCTCCCACAATCCTCCTCAGCAAACACGAGACGTTAGTGAGTATTCTCTCCCCTCTGCCCCTCCTTCTCCGGGACTGCAGCACAGCCATTGATTAGACTGGAGGAAGCAGCCGGACAGATCTACAGCAGCAGACGTCCGATGAGCAGACTGAGCAGGTGACTGCGAAGACAGCAACAACAGTGAGGTAGATCTGAGTGTGCAGCCCTCCCCCCGTGCTCAGTGTCCGAGGCAGCCGTGTAGCAGAGCAAAGAGCTGTGGAGAATGGGGTTTATTACATACTGGCATGCAGAGCAGTAAATGGCCTGCACTTGCTGGTGACTGTGCTGCTATCTGGAGATTAGATAGAGAGATGCAGCAGCTCAGTCACCAGGCAAGCTGGTTGTGTACACAGAGGACAAGGGCATCAGCAATGATTACCGCCAGGGAGAGACATGCTCAGTGCCGTGGTAGAGCCACAAGTCCCCTTCCTCTTCCACTACAGCATTGTTGTGCATAACCATGTACGGGATTGGTTATTGTGCATTGACTTTTCATTGGATTGGATTTTTCCAAGGGGTTTTTTTTTTTTTTTTCTAAAAAATTATAATTCTTTTGCCATTTTTTTTTTTTTTTATAAAAAAAAGTTTTTATTTATGAAATGTTCCTAAAAAGAAACGGTCCAAACAGAAGTTCCCACATACAGAATATTTCCTCCACACTAAGGCTATGTTCACACGGCTTATTCTGGGACGTATTTCACACCGTAATTCATGCCGTACTGCGCAAATTATGGGCTGAAATACGTCCCAGTCATTACGGTAATCCACAGTTCTCATAGAGAACTATGGATTACGTCTCCTCTCCCCGCTCAGACAGTGCACCGCGGGGGGAGATAAGTGACGTCAATTATTCACGGCGTATACGTGCCGTGGGTAATGAATGTCTATTGGGCCAGCGGGCTGCCGGCCCCCCCCCCCGTACACACGGCGTAGATGCGGGACGAAATACGTCCCTGCAATTAAGCCTTGTGAACTAAGCCTATGGGCTTGTTCACACAGTGATTTTGGATCCATGTTGGTTCCGAAGATCGCATCTAAAAATGTAGCGTTGATTGGATCCAACATGCAGCTGTGTGTTTGGATGCAGCAGGATTGTACCCTATAGTTTACTATAGGGCTCCTGCTGCGTCTTTTGGACATGTCAATTCTTGGAACGGATCCGACAGATGCAATATAACACGCATCGGTGGTCACTTTTGTGAACGCTGATACATGTTTAACATAGTGAGCAATGTAAAACACACTGCTCATGGTTAGATGCGGGTTTGGACGGACCCAAACACATATCTATAAGTGTATGTTCACATGGACCCAACATGCCGCATGAACATACCCAAAAAGCACACGTTTACAGTCAGTCAAGCTCTACAAGTGCCCTTACAAAATTTAAAAAACGTAGTCACCTGGGAACAGCGCTGCGCCTTCCTCATTCTCCATTGCTCTTCTGTCTATGTCTTGCTGATTGGCTACAGCGCTGAAGTGCCGCTGCCTGATTCCACTGTACGTACGGCTCACTTCCAAACACTGGCACATGACCACTGCAATCAATCTGCTGTTCTGAAGAAGCAGGACATAGAAGAGCAGCGAGAGACAGGCTCAGTGCTGATCCGAGGAGACTACGTTTTTATATTTTAAAAGGGCTCTAGTGACAGAAAAATAGTTTAAAAAAATAAAAGAACAACCCATTTAACGGTACCACTTACTGTACCATAGAATGTACTGGAAACCTCTTCAACCCCTTACCGCCGCAGCTAGTTTCCCTTTTCTGAAATCTGATATGTCGCTTTATGTGAGAATAAGTCTTTGACACTTTTACCTATCCAAGTGATTCAGAGATTGTTTTCTCGAGACACATTGTGCTTTAAGTTGGAAAGAAATTTTGGTCCAAAAAGTCCTTGTTTATTTGTGAAAATATTGTGAAAGTTTTGAAAAATTTGCCATTTTCAAAGTTCAAAAATTTCTGTGTAAGACAGATAGTTATTCCACTCAAAATAGTTTATAACATAGCATCTACCATATGTCTACTGTAGGTTGGCATAATGTTTTAAATGTCTATTTTTTTATGACATTAGGGGGCTTAGAAATTTAGTAGTAAGCTTTGACATTTTCAAGAACATTTGTAAAATACATTTTAGGGACCAGTCCAGATCTGACATGGTTTGATTGGCCTGTATGTTAGATGCTCCCATAAATGACTCCATCTAAGAAACTACACCCCTTAAAGTATTTAAAACAGCATTTAGGAAGTTTGTTAATCCATCAGGTATTTCACAGGAATTGAAGTAAAGTGGAGGTGAAACTTTAAAATTTCACCTTTTTTTTTCCCCCACAGATTTTCAATATTTATCCAATACTCACTGTAACACGGTAGATGTGACCAGGGAAATTAAACCCAATGTAGATGCTGTGGTTTTTAGAGATATCCCATATGTTGCCCTCATGCGCTATTTGGCTCTTCCTCAAGCCCCAGAGTAGGAGGAGAACCTACCGGACTCTGGGGTCCTATTTTCAATACAATTTTATCTAGGCGCCATTACAGCTTTGCGGACACCCTGGGGTGCATATGACACTTTGATCACTTTTTAATTAAGGTTTTTGTGAGGTGTTTTGGGCAAAATGCCGCAATCCTGGTAGTATTTTCTTTTAATTTTTTTTACAGCGGTCGCCGTACGGTATAAATGACATGCTAGCAGGTCGATACGATTACAGCGATAACCAATTTGTATATTTCTAATGTTTCCTTGCTTTTACAGAATTAAAACACTTTTATTCAAAAAGGAAACACATTTTTGCATCGCCATAGTCTGAGAGCCATAACTTTTTTTTTTTTTTTTTTATATGTACAGAGCTGTGTAGGAGCTTGTTTTTTGTGGATGATTTGACATTTTAATTGGTATTTTTGGGGGTACCAGGCTTTTTAATTGCTTTTAAATCCATTATTTGGAAGTCAGGGTGAAGAAAATACTGCAATCCTAGTAGAGTTTTTTTTATTTTAACAGCGCTCACTGTGCAGTACATGTGTCAAGTTTAGTTTTATTCTGTGGGTTGATACAATTATGGCGATACCCAGTTTATATAGTTTTTTGTTGAAGCGCTTTTTTTTTTTTTTAAGTTTTTATTGTGTAAAACAATATTTATGCATAGCTGTCTTCTGATAGCCATAACTTTTTTTATTCTATATATAGAGCTGTGTAAGGGCTTTTCTTTTGCGGGATGAAGAGATGTTTTAATTGGCACCACTTTGGCGTTTCTATGCGTTTTTGATAGCTTTTTATTCCATTTTATGTGTTGTCGAATGAACCAAAACTGCAATTCTGTGACTTTTTTTTTCAAGGCATTCACAGTGCAGGTTAATTAACGTGACATTTATAGGGTAGGTCGTCACGTGGCGATACCAAATGTGGGTGCATTTGTAAAAGGGGAAAAGGGCGGTGTACGGGTTTTTATTTAATGTTTATTTATCCTCAGATCACTGACACAACAGGAAACAATACAGAACAGATCTGCTCTGTATTGATCTCTTTGGCAACATAATGCATTGCGGGCATGGTGACATCACAGACAGATCAGAAAGTGTTTCTTGCACTTCTCTCCTGTCTGGTAGGAAATCAGCAGTGACGATTGTCTCTTCTGCGCTGGCAACAGACAGAAGAAGCTCACTTCTTCTGTCACAGCAGCTAAGGGGTTATGCGGGTGATGCGGCATGATGCCAGTGGTAATATACTGCTGGTTCCATGCCACGATCTTGTGAGCTTGCAAGATCGCCATGACGTACCCA
This sequence comes from Phyllomedusa bahiana, assembly GCA_025379985.1. Lineage (NCBI taxonomy): Eukaryota > Metazoa > Chordata > Amphibia > Anura > Hylidae > Phyllomedusa > Phyllomedusa bahiana. The sequence continues at coordinate 9,288 of JAODAL010051264.1, forward strand.
TACATCAGTTTGCGGGAACCCCTTCCCACCCAAGATGTATGGGTATGTCAAATGTTGGTAAGGGGTTAAAGAAGAGGTGGGACAGAATTATATAAAATTAAATTGTGCAGTTTTTTTTCTGCGTTTCATTTCTATGGACTTCACTACTATGCAGTACAGTGACTTTATCTGGAAGTTGGTGTCTGACCCGAGCGGCATCATCGCAACGCTCACGTAAGGATACTTCTCCCTGCATCTCTGAGGCAAGGGGACTTAGTATCACAGGAGGCGTGATGACACTGCTGCATCATGCCTCCTGCAATGCTGATTGGTATATACAGCACTCCTATATATACTACTAGATATGAGCGCTGTATATACCATGACCTCTCTGCCCGGGTACTGGTTTAGTTGACGGTAGGGTTAGGTCACAAAAAAATGTGTATGTGTGTGTGTGTGTATATATATATATAGATATATATATATACACTCACCGGCCACTTTATTAGGTACACCTGTCCAACTGCTCGTTAACACTTAAATTTCCCTAATCAGCCAATCACATGGGGCAACTCAGTGCATTTAGGCATGTAGACATGGTCAAGCCAATCTCCTGCAGTTCAAACCGAGCATCATATGGGGAAGAAAGGTGATTTGGAGTGCCTTTTGAACGTGGCATGGTTTGTTGGTGCCAGAAGGGCTGGTCCTGAGTATTTCAGAAACTGCTGATCTCCGGATTTTCACGCACAACCATCTCTAGGGTTTACAAGAATGGTCCGAAAAAGAAAAAACATCCAGTGAGGGCAGTCCTGTGGGCGTAAATGCCTTGTTGATGCCAGAGGTCAAAGGGGAAATGAGCAGACTGGTTCGAGCTAATAGAAAGGCAACAGTGACTCAAATAGCCACCCGTTACAACCAAGGTAGGCAGAAGAGCATCTCTGAACGCACAGTACGGCGAACTTTGAGGCAGATGGGCTACAGCCCGCAGAAGACCACACCGGGTTGCCACTCCTTTCAGCTAAGAACAGGAAACTGAGGCTCCAATTTGCCCAAGCTCATCGAAATTGGACAGTAGAAGATTGGAAAAACGTTGCCTGGTCTGATGAGTCTCGATTTCTGCCTGGGCGACATTCGGGTGGTAGGTCAGAATTTGGCGTCAACAACATGAAAGCATGGATCCATCCTGCCTTGTATCAACGGTTCAGGCTGGTGGGGTGGTGACATGGTGTGGGAATATTTTCTTGGCACTCTTTGGGCCCCTTGGTACCAATTGAGCATCGTTTGCAAACACCTTGTGGAATCTATGCCACGAAGAATTGAGGCAGTTCTGAAGGCAAAAGGGGGTCCCAAACCCGTTACTAGCATGGTGTACCTAATAAAGTGGCCGGTGAGTGTATATATATATATAATATATATATATAATATATATTTTTAAAAAAATATAATGTGTGTGTGTGTAAATATAAATATAATATATATATAATAATATATAAATATATATATATATATAAAAATATATATTATATAATGTATGTATGTGTATAATGCATATATACATATACGACTACACCGATACAGGCAGTCCCCAATTTATGGCGTTCTGACTGGCATCTGTCTTCTAGTTAGGAATGGGGACTATCAGAACAACATAAGCCTGGGACATGCTATTATGGGCGGCCGCAGCACAGGAGTCCTTATCACTGCTTCTCAGGGCTGTGGAGTCAGTACCTATTTTGCAGGAGTCGGAGTCGTCATAAAATGGTCCGACTCCCAAAAAATATAATAAGTTGGTCCAGTTAGTTTGATGCAGTGCAAAGAGCAAGAGGAATTGGGACCGGCCAGTGCTTTCTGCTCCCATATCTTCAGCCTTATCACATGAGGAGTGTAATTAATGACATGGAGCAGGCAAAGCGCTGCCACAGGGGAAAAGATTCTGCCCCATGGCAAACCCATTTCAGCAAAATTTTTCACCTGTTTTCCCAAAAAAATAGAAGAGTTTTAACCATTCATCAAAACTGGCTGAGGCAATGCTTTTATAACCTGACATTGTTAGAGATGTTGCCCCTGTGGTCACCGCTTTACCCCCAACCCAAGTTGGTGTAGAGAGGCTGTTCTCTAGCCTGGAAATCATGAGATCAGATCTGAGGTCATGTATGCAGGATCTGATGGAGGCAATACTATTTCTCAGAACAAATTCAGAGACTCCACAAGTGTTCCTGCAGTGTTTTGCATATTTGCAATTTTTTTTGTGTCCTAAAGTCGTATCCAAATAAATATATTTTACACTGACAAGCAAAAGGGTAACAATGGTTTGAACTTTGTGACTTCAGGCTCCATATCTCCCCCATCCCCTACAGCTTTGTACATGAGGCTACTGTAATTTTATATACAGTCATCTTACCTATCTTATACATACATTTGGCATGCAAGTATTTAGCATCTGCTTAGTTACAGTTTTAATCCTAAAAATCAAAGTGTTAATTTTAATTATTTTGTTAGTATTTGGGAAATCCACCTTTTGGTTTTCAATACTGCCTGAATCCTTCTGGGCTCTGATTCAGATTCAAGCATATCCTGACCAACATCTGATCCCAGGTCTCTTCTACACATTCCCAATGTTGGTGCAGACTGGACTTGGATACAAATACAGATTTTTCATCAACTCCACCCACAAGTGTTCAAAAGATCAAAACATTGTTACCCTTTTGCTTGTCAGTGTCTGTTCTACCTAAATAGCTTGATTATTGTATCATAAGGTGATAAACAGCCTGATGTTACCATTATACTACAGTAAAGTTATCACTTAAACATGCGCCATGTATGAGGGAGTCAGGAGTCGGAGGTTTGGGAAATTGAGGAGTCGGGGCTTCGGCTTGCCGACTCCACAGCCCTGCTGATTCTGCCGGGTGTCTTGGTGTTCAGCTCTTTCCCCCTCCTCCTTAAAGGGAATGTGTCATCAAAAAATGACTTATTGTTTAACTCACATTTTTATGTTAAACCCTTTTTTCAGAATTTTTGGTTATTTTTTTTTTTTAAGTTATCCATATTACTTTGAATATTTTTTAATAATTCTTAAGTCCTGCAGTTTTCACTTTGGCCACTAAGCCTAAGGCTATGTCCACACTGCATAAGAAAACGATTGTATCTCCGGCGCTTTTCATTTTTCAAAAGCGCCGCAGATACGATCGTTAGTGCAGCCCCATAGCCAGCAATAGAAAAGACGAGCTGCTGTCTACACAGCTCGTCTTTTCTTTGCCCGTCTTTCGGCAGCGGCGTATTATGTTGTATAATACACCGGTGCTTCTCGTCTTCTTGATGTCTTCCCATACAATACAATTGTATGGGGGACGTCAGGAAAACGAGAAGCGACCGTGGCTTTTGTCACAAAGCGTGATAGAAACCGCAGTCCTGCATCAGAGAAAAAACGGCTGCTTTTGGGCTGTTTTTTGTCTGATGCAGTGTAGACATAGCCTAATAATCGTCTGACACTTCCTGTTCTGCTCTTCAGCAGTGTGCTCATTATCGGTAAAAGCAGGGTCACACTGAAAGGAGACACCATTGTGTACAGATAACACAGAATCCACCAGTCACAAGAGGAGATGTCACAGCTCCCCCTCTCCCCTCCCTTCACAGTGAAAACTCTCCTATACAAGTCTATGGGACAGAATCTGTCTTAAGAATCCTATGTGCATGAAGCTGCTGTAAAGTATCTCTCTGACTGCTCATAAATCAAAGTGCTCATAAATAGTCTTGTGTGAATGGTGGACACTATACCAATTTATAGCTCCTGCACAGTATTACACCTGAGGCTCCGCAGACATCACACTATATAGGCTTGCTTAGATACCCTGCAGTTTAAAATGTTATGTGCTTGGATAATATTGGACGTGAAATATAATGAATAAATTATAAAGGATAACTCCTATTTGGATTAGGTTTACTGGCTCAGACATAAATACAACATATGATAGGTTTAGATAAAGTAGATTGAATTTTAATGGGGTTACATGGATACATGGATACAGTAGTAAGACTACTATGAGCTATAAGGCTAGGCCTACATAGCTAATGTCAAAATGCCGTCCAAAATCCGACGCCATTTTGACATTGTTGGCCCTAAAGCTGCGGTCTGTTTTCGGATTTGCTGTTGGCCGCTTAGATTTTTTTGTTCATATTCCGCTGGATTTTAAAACAGAAGGTAAAAAAAAAAGAAAAAAGTACTGTGTAGACTACAGCACAGATTATTATTTTTTTTTTTATTGCTGTCTATGCAGCACAGAGTACCATCAGGTTTCTGAATCCGATGGAAAACCTATGGCGTGTAGACCCAGCCTAACGCTGCTCATGACTGCAGTGCATACAAGTCTAGAATCCTGGTGCATTCCAGCCCGGAATCAGGGGCCGCGGCCTATCTGGACACAGCGCGTTAAACTGCCAACCTCAAGATGGCCGCTCCTGTCAGCTGTTTTCTAGTTTGTTCCCTAATAATATGAGTATGTTTACAGTAGTCATGCAGGTAATTTATTTCATGTTTGGTTATATTTGCATCCTCCTTTCTGTAATATAACTTGGTGTACTTAGTGGTGATAGGTCCTCTTTAATATTTCTGCCGTATCATTGACGTTGGCAATTAGTCCGTCGACATCTTCTCATAAATCAAGATGTAAAACGCCATTTTATATGTCCAGTTTATGTATAGTGAGACATGTTCAGATATATTTATTTATGGCACCTTTAGGCTATGTCTACACAGCACACAAAAATGGTTGACTTTTCGGTGGTTTTCGTATTTTGAAACCGATGAAAATCTGACCGTTTAAGCAGCCCATAGACTTTAGTACAAAAAATGGCCCGTGGTCTGCTTGTTTCTGGCGCCGCCGGATTTAGGAACATATTGTAAAATCTGCATTTGTTTGTACAGACTGATGGGGAAAAAAATGTAAACCGACAGCAGTTTTTGCGAAAACAGTGACAACAAACGTGGTCGTACATCGGACAAAATGCCGTCGGCTTTCTGACAGTTTTCGTCCTATGCTGTGTGGCCCTAGCCTTAGAAACTAAAGCATTATCTCAAAATAACTGTAATTTAATCTAAAAAAAACCCCCCGTAAACATGAGAATTTCGACATCAGTGACGTTTCTTCTCTGATGCAGAATCTGCTGATGTGGGTAATCCACATAAAGAAACATGGCGAACTTGTTGAACAGCCTGCCTCTAAGGGTATGTTCATTGCGGCACGTATAATACTACGCGCCGCAATACGCCGTGTAATTCCAAAGCGATGGGGGGTGGGGCACTGGCGCCATAGACATGCATTGTCAGCTGCACATATTCACTGCTAACAACATGTGAATTCTCCTCCCGCGCGTACAATACGATCGTATTGTACGCGCGGGGAGATGACACATAATCCATAGCTCTCTGAGAGCTATGAATTACCGGAATTGCGGTGAAATGCGCGCCATTTTAATTTGTGTGAACATACCCTAAAACAGGGGTCCTCAAACTTTTTAGACCGGGGGCCAGTTAACGGTCCCTCAGACCATCGGAGAGCCGGAATATAGTTTAAAAAAAAGTTTTACTTTGTGGGTCGATACAATTACAGTGATACCCAATTTATTATTGAATTTAGGTCCCCCAGCAGACGTAGGTGAATTTAGGTCCCCCAGCAGGTCTGTAGGTAGAATTAGGGCCCCCAGCAGGTCTGTAGGTAGAATTAGGGCCCCCAGCAGGTCTGTAGGTAGATTTAGGGCCCCCAGCAGGTCTGTAGGTAGATTTAGGGCCCCCAGCAGGTCTGTAGGTAGAATTAGGGCCCCCAGCAGGTCTGTAGGTAGAATTAGGGCCCCCAGCAGGTCTGTAGGTAGAATTAGGGCCCCCAGCAGGTCTGTAGGTAGAATTAGGGCCCCCAGCAGGTCTGTAGGTAGAATTAGGGCCCCCAGCAGGTCTGTAGGTAGAATTAGGGCCCCCAGCAGGTCTGTAGGTAGATTTAGGGCCCCCAGCAGGTCGGTAGTAGATTTAGGGCCCCCAGCAGGTCTGTAGGTAGAATTAGGGCCCCCAGCAGGTCTGTAGGTAGAATTAGGGCCCCCAGCAGGTCTGTAGGTAGAATTAGGGCCCCAGCAGGTCTGTAGGTAGATTTAGGGCCCCCAGCAGGTCTGTAGGTAGATTTAGGGCCCCCAGCAGGTCTGTAGGTAGATTTAGGGCCCCCAGCAGGTCTGTAGGTAGATTTAGGGCCCCCAGCAGGTCTGTAGGTAGATTTAGGGCCCCCAGCAGGTCTGTAGGTAGATTTAGGGCCCCCCAGCAGGTCTGTAGGTAGAATTAGGGCCCCCAGCAGGTCTGTAGGTAGAATTAGGGCCCCCAGCAGGTCTGTAGGTAGAATTAGGGCCCCCAGCAGGTCTGTAGGTAGAATTAGGGCCCCCAGCAGGTCTGTAGGTAGAATTAGGGCCCCCAGCAGGTCTGTAGGTAGAATTAGGGCCCCCAGCAGGTCTGTAGGTAGAATTAGGGCCCCCAGCAGGTCTGTAGGTAGAATTAGGGCCCCCAGCAGGTCTGTAGGTAGAATTAGGGCCCCCAGCAGGTCTGTAGGTAGAATTAGGGCCCCCAGCAGGTCTGTAGGTAGAATTAGGGCCCCCAGCAGGTCTGTAGGTAGAATTCGGGCCCCCCAGCAGGTCTCTAGGTAGAATTAGGGCCCCCCAGCAGGTCTCTAGGTAGAATTAGGGCCCCCCAGCAGGTCTCTAGGTAGAATTAGGGCCCCCCAGCAGGTCTCTAGGTAGAATTAGGGCCCCGAGCAGGTCTCTAGGTAGAATTCGGGCCCCCAGCAGGTCTCTAGGTAGAATTCGGGCCCCCAGCAGGTCTCTAGGTAGATTTAGGGCCCCCAGCAGGTCTCTAGGTAGATTTAGGGCCCCCAGCAGGTCTGTAGGTAGATTTAGGGCCCCCAGCAGGTGTAGAGATAATTAAAAATAAAAAAGTGACATCACTCACTTACCTGGCTCCTCGCCGCTGTAGCTGCTCCCGGGCTTCTTCTTCGGGCGGCGTGACGTCACCAGGCCGCGCCGCAGCGTGATGACGCTGACGCCGCTCGTGCTGTGGACTCTGGTGAGGCACATTCTTCCTGCACCTCACCAGAGTACTCTGCAGAGCGGAGAGCCCCTGCTCTCCGCAGAAGCATCTGTATGTGCGTCCGGCAGACGCACATACAGTTAGTCCCGGCGCCGCTGCCATCACCGATCGCTATCCTGTAGAGCAGTTTCCCAGCTCTGGAACATGGAACTTACTGTCTCCTCTGAGTCTTGACCATTCAACCCATAGTACAACCGTGAGAGTAGACCTCTGCACCCCATAATGCTGCATAGCTCCTTAAATTCCCCCGTCTCTTCTAGCATTCGCAGATTAGAGACGGCTGATCTGCAGTAATTTCTGATTTGCATAAACTGGAATACATGACGTGAATCCAGGACAAACTTCTCTCTAAGTTGGTTCCATGACATTAGTGTCCCCTCTCCCTCCACCACTATATCCTTTAATTTCTGAATACCTTTATCTTTCCATCCTTGAAACAATTTGTTTTCCCTACCTGCAGGGAATCCTGGCATTTCCCATAGAGGCAACTCTGGCGACACAAACATGGGTCTTTTATATAATTTTCTAACATGTCTCCATGTTGCCACCTCTGGGGGATGTGACCTGTATGGCGAGTGTAACAATGCGACTAAAGTGTATGGATGTGCCAATTGTCTTTCCAGATCCAGGTTGGAGTAATATTCTGTTTCATCAATCCAGTCCCTAATGTGCCTCCACATCGCTGCCACATTATACATTCTAATATTGGGGAGTTGTGCACCCCCGTGCTCCCTACTCGACATTAGTTTTCTAATCCCTATCCTTGGCTGTTTGCCCCGTCAAATAAATTTAGTGAACGCCTTTCTCAGAATGTTGATGTCCATGTGCCTAATTAGTATAGGTATGTTTTGCATCGGGTACAGCAAGCGTGCGAAGCTCACCATTTTAATGAGCTGAATCCGTCCCATCAGCGATAGAGGAAGTTCTCTCCATCTGTCCAGCTCCTCTGTTATTTTCGCTATCAATGGTTTGTAATTCAATGTGTACACCATTGACGATCTAAATCCTATTTTTATGCCCAAGTATGTTAAATGAGATTTCACCACCTCCACTCCTACGTCTCTTTGCTGGACATCCCCTTTATTTCCTAGCTGTAATAGCTGACACTTTTCTCTATTTACCCTAAATCCCGAGAACGATCCAAACTCCTCAAGTATCTCTACGACTATTGCCACTTGTTTTCTCGGATCGCTCAAAAACAGCAGCATATCGTCTGCAAAACAGACCAATTTCATCTCCTTCCATCCTACTGATATCCCCTGAAATGCTTTAGTCCGAATCAGATGTTGGGCCAGAGGTTCTAAAGCTAGATTAAACAACAGGGGCGATAGAGGGCAGCCTTGTCTAGTACCTTTTTGAAGGAATATAGGCGAAGACAAGAAACCTGGAGTATTGATCCTAGCTTGGGGTAGGCTGTAAACTGCATCAATATAATTCCGGAACACACCCCTTACTCCCATCTGATCTAAGACCAAATTGAGCCAATGCCAGTTGACATTGTCGATCGCCAATAGCGCCGGGTTTTTGGTGCCTAACTTTTTTCTTTCCACTGCTTCCAGGGTAGCCAGAACAGCCCTAATATTTTTAACCCCCGACCTTCCCTGAATAAAACCCATTTGGTGATCCCCAATCAGGGTAGGCATAAATCCCGCCAATCTGTTGGCTATTATTTTAGAAAATATTTTGATGTCTTGATTAATCAATGATATGGGGCGGTACGACTCTGCCTTGCTTGGGTCCTTTCCTTTTTTGTATAAAACTTTAATGTAGGCTGTATTCCCTGAACTTAACATTGTCTGCCTTTCTATTATGTCTTTAAAGACCTGTTTCAAGGCTGGAATCCACATTTCTCTCATAATTTTATACATCTCCCCCGGTAGACCGTCAGGCCCTGGGGCCTTATTAGATGGTAGTTGGGCTATGACCCTGTTTATCTCCTCTTCTTCTATTTCCGAGTTTAGATGTTCTCTATCCAATTCCGAGAGTTTGGGGAGAGAAATGTTTCTCAAGAAGCTTTGGCCTTTTAAAGTGTCGAAATCTGATTGGGTATATAGCTTGTCATAATATTGTCGTAAGATATCATTTATTTCTTTTGGTCCCTTCTTTACCTCCCCTGAGCTGTTTTTTAAGCTAACAATATTCGTTACCCCTCTCCTCCCTTTTACCAATCCTGCCAATAACTTTCCAGCTTTGTTTCCAAATTTAAACAGAGACACCTTAAACTGATCACCGCGCATCGATTCAATCCTTTTTTGGTGCATTTCATAGAGCTCTTTGGATTTTATCCAATAGTTTTTGTTGTCTACAGTAGGATTTGATACAAAGGTCGTATATGCCTTTCTCAGCCGTTCGGTTGCCTCATTAAAGTCTGTTTTTGCTTTTTTCTTTTTAGCTGCCATGTAGGCCATGATTCTTCCTCTGAGTACTGCTTTCCCCGCGTCCCAGAACAAATGGGGATCGTTTTTGTGTACCTCGTTATCTTGCTCATATTCCCTCCACCACTGTACTACCAGGTCTTTAAATTGTTCATCTGCTAACAGTGGGGTCGGCAGTCTCCATATTATGTCCGTCCCTCTCGGGAATGTCTCATGTAGGGTGATTGACACCGGGGAGTGGTCAGAGATGACCAAATCCCCAATGTCAACCGACTCCGTCAACCTTACTGTCCCTTGATTGGCCAGGAGGTAATCCAGTCTTGACCACGAACCATGTGCGTGGGAGAAGTGGGTATACTCCCTTTCCATGGGATGTGAAGCCCTCCATGTGTCTACCAGACCCAGATTGTTACACATTTTATGCAACATCGTTACCTTCCTGTCCTCGGGCAATATGAGGTTGTTATGTCTCTTTCTGTCTTCCAGGTTGTTCATAGTGCAATTGAAATCCCCTCCCACCAAAATCGCCCCCTCCGTTTCCTGAATTAGTTTATTTTCTAAGTCGTTGAAGAATTTTTTGTCAGGGTTGTTTGGGGCATATATGTTAACCACTGTTAGTAACCCTGCCGGTGTCTCTAGTTTTATCTTGAGGAACCTGCCTTCTGTATCTGATTCGGTTGATAAAATTGAATGTGCCACATTTTTATTGATTAGTACCACTACCCCTGCTTTCCCTTTTACTGCTGCCGATCCTTTAACTACCCCCACCCAAAGTTTGTTCAGCCTCGTGAAATCATTTTCTGTCAAGTGCGTCTCTTGTAATAGGGCGATGTCTACTCTCAGCTTCTTTAAGTGCCTCAGAACAAGCATTCTTTTTTGGGGGGAGCGGAGCCCCTTCACGTTCCATGATACAATTTTCATGTTTAGTTACTCCCTACGGCCCTTTCTTTATAATACACAGAGCAAGAATGCAAACCCCTTAGCCCTCTCCCAACGAACCGTCCCTTAAGACGAAACCTTAAAACAACCTGTCGGATTCCCTTGTTATTCTTTGCGGACTTCTCTTTTTTCGTCCACCTTACGGCGAGGCTGAATCCTCATTCCTCACCAAAGAAAAAAAAAAGATCCAATAGAATTTAACCAAATGTCCCTTCCCGCCCTACTCCCTACCTCCTCGTGGTTTAAGCCTGCAGAAGTAGCCAGAGAATTCCTCTTTTACTATTTCGCACTCGCCCCCCTATTTAGATACATATACATATATAGCTACACACATATATATATGTATATATACATATACACACCTACATACATATATTATAATTTTTTTTTTTTTTTTAAACTCTCCCCTTGATTTGTTATTATTGACATTTTCTCCCACCCCCTCTTTTCACCTACCCTCCCGCCTCCAACTCTTTTACGACTTATTCTCAGGAGAAGTTGGTTTATACCTGCATTTTAGTCTGTTTCTCTCTTCCTATATGTCCCAACTTCCTAACACCCCTCTCTGTTTGGACATACCACACCACAGTTAACCACTCCCTTCCCTCTTCCTGAAGACCCTTATCACTGATACATGCATCATCTGCCGCCTAAAAAGAAGTGTCCATCTTGATGATAAACAGATAACCTCTTCCCCCTACCCCCTAATTGCGGCTCAGGCATAAGCCCATCACGAAAAGGGAAAAAGAAACAGTCCAAGTCCATAGTCATATATACTCATCTCTTCCTCGGCGTTCGATATCGTCCCGACTGTGCTGTTTCCTCGTTGTTCCTGGAACTTTTGCTCCCCCTAGTGAGTCTTCGTAGATCAGCTTGTCTCTTAGATGTTGTGTCTGTCTCCTGACGATCTGTTTGATGAGAGTTCTTTAGCCAGTCATCCAAGAATTGTTCCGCTTCTTCTGAGGAGTAACAAATCACCGGGGCTCCTTGATCTGGGAAAATTTTTAGAGTCGCCGGAAATTGCAGATTAAATCGGATCTGTTTCTTTACCAGCGTGGAACATATTGAGGAGAAGCATTTCCTTTTCCTGGAAACTTCGGCTGAATAATCTGCAAATAGCAGTAGTTGTTGGCCTTTGTAGGTTAATTTGCTTTTCTGTAGACGATATGTTTGCATTAACACTGATTTTTCTGCATAGTCTAAGTACTTGACTATCACCGCTCTAGGTGGCGTAACTTTCCCGTTCATCGCCATCACTCTTGGTGGACCAATTCTGTGGGCTCTTTCCACTTTTAAGGGGGTGTTCATACCTAGCAATCTGGGGATCTCTACAGCACATATCTTTGGTAGGCTATTTTGTTGTATCTCCTCACTTAGCCCCACAATTCTCAGATTGTTTCTGCGTGATCTGTTTTCCAGATCGTCCACTTTATTTTCTAGATAGTCCGTTCGCCTCAGTAAGTTTTCTATAGAACTTCGCATCCCCGACATGTCATCCTCCACTCCGCTGACCCTTTCTTCAACATCGGAGATCTGAGCTTTCTGTTTATCAATGTCTGATCTGATGGTTGCTAATGAGGCTGTGACTGCCTGTGACACTGAAGAGGACACCACAATCTCAAGTGATGCCAGGATGTCTGGGGTTAGTAGCTTGGCCACTGCTATGGCCATAGATTTACAGGAAATTCCTAGGCCTGGAATTTGTTCTTCATATTCCTCCCCCGACATTGCAGCTACGGTGGATTCTTTCTGGGCCCCTTGGTGTGCTGCTGCTTGTGACTGTGTAATAACATGCCTGAATGGGTCTCCCTTCTCATCCTCCCCAGATTCAGCTTCTTTCCTGTCTTGTTCTCTTAGCAGGGTGCCTTCATTCATATACTGCAGAGCATTAGTGGTACATTCTCCCTGTGAGCTCTGTTGTCTGAGCTGTGAGGAGGGGACTGATGCTGGTTTGGCAGTTATTGTTGGCTGGGGGAGTGCAGTCTGGCCAGCCTGCCCTGACGTGTCTCTTTGCCCCAGGGATGGTTCCCATGTATGCTGTGCCAGGTCTATGGTGCCTCCTGTCTCCCGATCTGCCCCCAGCCCCAGTAGCTGTTTTTCAGGGGCCCACTCACTGTTAGCTGCCCGGTCCTCCGCCTGGATTTGAGAGGGTGCCGTCGTTGCGCTGATTGTGCGCCCACTTCTAGTGGAGCGAGGAGGGTCGGGCGCCATCTTGGCCGCGTGGCAGTTAAATGCGGCCGGGATACTGCTGCGGTATATACGGGCTCCCCGCCTCGCTTGTAGCGTCGCTCCGGGATCCAGGGGTGACGCGTTGTTTCAGGCACTTACTTGTGCCGGTATTTATGCCGGTTTGTAGCGAGGAGCGGCTCTGGGAGTAGAAGCGGGACCGGAGCTCTCACTCCTTGCTGCTCTTCATGGATGCGCCAGAACCGGAAGTCCAACATTTTGATTTTTAAAGAGCAAAACTATAACTAAGCAGATGCTCAATACTTGCATGTCAAATGTATGTATAAGATAGGTAAGATGACTGTATATAAAATTACAGTAGCCTCATGTACAAAGCTTTAGTGGATGGAGAGATATGGAGCCTGAAAGTCACAAGTTCAAACCATTGTTACCATTTTGCTTGTCAGTGTAAAATATATTTATTGGACATGACTTTAGGACACAAAAAAAATGTAATTATGCAAAACACTGCAGGAAAATTTGTGGAGTCTCTGAATTTGTTCTGAGAAATAGTATCACCTCCATCAGATCCTGCATGCATGACCTCACATCTGATCTCATTATTTCCAGGATAGAGAACGGCCTCTCTACACTAACTTGGGTTGGGGGCAAAGCGGTGACCACAGGGGCAACATCTCTAACAATATTGGGGTATAAAGGAATTGCCACAGTCAGTGTTGATGAATGGTTGATCTTCTACTTTTTTGAAAACAGGTGAAAAATTTTACTGAAATCTGTTTGTTCTGGGAGCGGAATCTTTTCCCCTAGGGCCGCGCTTTGCCTGCTCCATGTCATCAATTACACTCCTCATGTGATAAGGCTGAAGATATGGGAGCAGTAGCACTGGCCGGACCCAATGCCTCTTGCTCTTTGCATCGAACTAACTGGACCAACTTATTATATATTTTGGGAGTCGGAGTCGGTCCATATTATGACGACTCCGACTCCTGCAAAATAGCCTCCGACTCCGCCTCCACAGCCCTGGTCGCATTTATCTTAGGGTGCGTTCACACAGAGCATTTTTTATGCGTTTTTTTTTTTTTGCAGAAAGGCATAACAATTAACCCCTGAAGGACCCAGCCAGTTTTGGCCTTCCTGACAGCCATGTTTTTGAAATCTAACGTGTCACTTTATATGAGAATAACTTTTTGACACTTTTAGCTAACCATGCGATTCAGTGATTTTCTTGTGACATATTGTGCTTTAAGTTAGTAAAAAATTTTGGTCCATAGAATCATTGTTTGTGAAAAATATCAAAATTTGTCATTTTCAAAGTTCTAAAATTTCTGCTTGCAAGACAGATAATTATTCACCACAAAATAGTTTATAACTAGCATCTACCATATGTCCACTGTTTATTTTTACATTTTTTTTAATGATATTAGGGGGATTATAAATTTATTAGTAATTTTTCACATTGCGGAGAAAAACCTTCCCCCTTTGCATAGATACGTTCATATTCTGCCCAAAAAACGGATGGAAGAATAAACATGTTCTATGTTTTTCGGACCGCCAGCTATCTGAAACATCGCCTGGCGGAAAACCCATGCAGTGGGGACAGCTGCGCGGCATTCCGTAGAGGTCCATAATAAAAGTTGTCACCCGGTGTGCAGAAGGTTTTCAAAACCGAAAAACGTCTGAAAAACCAGGTGAAAACCACTTGCAGTGGGGAAAAGGCCTAATTGTTGCCAAATAATTATGCGCATGTAGATGTTCTGTGAAGAAGCCAAAACCTCACTTTCTAAAATATTCAGGTTTAAGGTTTAGTAACATTTTAGATTGACTGACAGAACTTTAGTGGAATAATAAAATTAGAGAGGTGTTCTCACCACATATTTTACAGAGCTACAACCAGCTTCAGACTCGCACTTCCTGGTCAGGTTGTGGGCAGTGTCTATAGCAATGACTGGCATATCAACTCTATTTCTAGCAGATTCTAACACAGTCATGTGACTTCTGGAGGTTTGTAAAGTGTAGTGCACAAGGCTGCAAAGCTTTTCATTTAGTTATGTAAACAAGCTCTGTTGCTAGCAATAAGACTCTGCACAGAGTGACTCACCAGGAACAGACTGACTGATGGGAGCTTCGAGCAATTAGAGATGAAAGCGAACAGGAAGAAATGGTCGGTAACCATATAAACTTGTGTTCTCTAAGAAGAGATAAAATCTTTATCTCCTGACCAAAGCAAAATCAAAACCGCAATGCATGTGGTAATAGTATTCATTTACATTTCCCTACATGCTAATAACCAATCATTGGGGTGAGAAACCCCTTTAATTCTCAAAAAAACAATGTGTCTAATAGTTTTACACACAGCCTCATTTCTAAGAACTGTCTAATTGTAAAACCATCTTTGTTCATTATTCCAGAGCAGCTAAAAAAAATAAAAGCTAAGTAATGATGGGTTGCTATGGGCAACAAAGACAGATTCGCTGTTATGTAGTTTTCATACATGAGGCACAGCGCATTTATACCACCCAATGAATGCCATAAAAATTAAACGCCCACCAAAATTGTGGGTGTTTTCAGTGTTTTTTTTTTTTTTTCTTCCATGTTCCACTCCGCAGAAAGATGTTAGGGACTCATTTTAATAATGTTACTGAAACATGAATCCAAATAATTGTGGACAGAAATAACAACATTTAATCGGCAAGACTCTTGGCACATACACCAAAAGTAGTTCTAGGCCTCCATTGACATGATGAAGACCAAAGGAGCATCTACATGGTCCAATGGTCAGATTTTCTGAAATGGACGTTTCCTTTTCCACATCTGTTACCCACTAAGCTCAGCATGGTTAATCTGATCCAATGGCTTTTTCTTGATAACATAGATTGCTATATATATAATATATAATTATATATAATATATTAAATATATATAAAATAATATATAATATAATATATATACTACATTGTACTTTTTTTTTTTTTTTTTTTTTAAAATCACCTTTTCATTCTTAATTTGTTTTGCAGGTCTACATTGGCACAATGAGTGACAAAGTTGTTCCATCTGACAGAGAGAAAAGGTCTTACTTTTGTAAGGTAATGATATAAAAAAAAAAATCTGTATTATCGGTCACACTGTTGCTACAAATTAAAACTATGCTTCAGCCCGCAAAAAGGCATCCCATATGCATGTGACAGGGGCAGAATTCTCATTAAGTTTAAACCTTCTTATTCACACAGAAGGGATGACCCTACGAGTTGAGCCCAGAAGGGGTTAAGTTGCCATAGTCGCACAGACTGTAGACTACTAAACCAAAAGTTACCGCACCATATAGGAGATAAAATTTTTTTCTGCCCTTTTTGTATTCCACCATGGTAACAAGCCTTAGTAAAGGCTCCGAAGCAATTGCTAAATCTTTTCTTCAGAGAGCTTGGTGTTTCATGGAGTATCACAAATACTATCTGATTTGTGCATGCTCCATATATCGTGCAGACCAACTCCCAAAAGTAAAGAAATGGCTGAAATTTGGGAAAATTTGAGTCTTTTTCCGAGGAGCTTTTTCCAAAAAAGGGTGCAGGTAATTATTAAATCTCAAGTTATCAAAGTAGGGACACATGGCTCTAAGTGTCAATATCCTTCAATACGAGGGGGAATTTAATACCACAATAAAAACGGTTTTTAAACAGTGAGCAATGAAGAAAGACTTATTTCCCCTCATAAAATCTATCTTGGAGCCTATAAGCACAAATGATATGGGCCTATGAACTAGTATACGACACTCCAACAAAGGAACGCTGCAGTGGATGCAGCTTTTCTTTGACCAATGAGTCCAGAAAACATTACAGTTTGAAGCCCTTGTGTCAAAAAAACTTGATACTTGTATATACAGATTCAAATTTGGGGATATTTACATCCATAGAAGGGAAGAAAAAAGTAAACCGTTTCCTATCTCAGCCTGCAAACCATAGCAAATGCCTGTCTACAACAAGATAGAAGCCAATGACATACTCAGGGCCGGGACAAGGCATTTTGGTGCCCTAGGCAAGTACAGCCAATGGTGCCCCCCCCCCCCCCACCCAAAAAAATTGGACCCCCACACTCACACACACACACTAATTCCTCTCGCCCCTGTGCCAGGTCCTCTCGTCCCGGCCGGTCCGTACTAACTTTCTACTATTCCCCAAAGTCCCGTCCTCTCCTCAGCAGTCACTGCCAAAGACAAATCTGCTTTTTTAAAACCGCTCACCTCCGTATACAGTGTAATACATTTCAAATAAGTACCAATAATCCACCGATACTGGACAAATCTACGGAAGGATTGTTACTAAAAAAACTTCCCCACAAAAAAACCAAAACCCCAAAAATATTACTACTTAAGTCTCAAAAAAATCCCGCCAGACCCTGCCAAAGCGACCCCACTTTTTACTATCGTTATACACAGGCTCTGATTACATTTTCCACCACCATACAGTCCCCATATAGTGGTAGGTACTAGTTGTATTAATGCTCTGCAGAAATATAGGGATTCACTGCGTTTCATTTATGACTCACAGGGGACTTTTTTCTGATCAGCGTATTTACTTTTCCCTTTTCTTCTCCATCCGTTCACCCCTTCATGTGTTTTCTCTCGGCAAAAACTCGTCCCGCAGATTTGGAACAAAAATCTTGAATCCTCACATTTTCCCCAACTCCTTAAATTTTAAGGATATGCGTCCCCCAAAAAGGGAAACTATTAGGTCCCTGCGTTGGTTTTATAGTCATGCCCCTCAATTGCAGGATTACAGGTCCCCCCAGTTAGGGAGTATATGAATGCCCCCTCAGTCAGGGAAAGGGGGTTTTTTATATATTGTGTTAATTAATATTTAAGTCTCCCGCAGGGTATGTAGCTGGGCGCCTTTGGCAGGGTTTTAGTAGGGGGGC